>JARJDZ010006089.1:0-32292 GCA_030264555.1 Aleochara sp. GC000083
AATAGTACCATTATTATTGAATGTATATTTTGTAATAATTATGTTATCGGAAAGGTATTACTACATTTTGAAAACTAATCTGCTAATAACTGAAATGTAGTTAACGTGTGAAATTGCTCGAGGGTGGGAATCGTGGCTAGCCAGACATTGGAAGCCCTGTTCCCACAGGACTACTAATTTAGCCTGCGCTCATGCTTCCTTCGATTATTTTGTTTGCTGGTCAGTAATGGAAGAACATCCATCTCGATCACGTTCACTGCTCGATGTTCACCTATACTCTTTGGGAAAAGCCATACCATTCATTGGCCATCAATAGTGGCATTCCTATTATCTTGTAGACCACTTAAAATAATTGACGCAAGAGCTGGCAAGAGTCAGCAATGGTTCGAGCTTCCAGGGCGAAATATTATGCTCATGCTAGACAACTAATTGAGAGATAAAAGGCAGAACAAATAGACACATTGGAGATTGTTATTTCCGATAATGCATTAATGAAGTCGTTTACACCTTTTAATGCATACTGAGGGTTCAAATGAAGGTACTTTTTTAAGACCCGTTGTTGAAAAATACAAATAAATTGCAAAGTTGAAATTTTGGATTAAAGATTTGGAATTAATGGGGGATTTGGTTCCAAACAAGGGATCTATAATTGATCAAATATTACAGATCCTAAGGTTGAGAACATTCAAATTGATCCGAGGGTTTAATCCCCAAAATCCTAAACCTTATAATCCTAAGATAACAAACATGAAAGAACTGGGCAAAGAAGGATATTTGAAAGAAGGAACATAGTCGATCAAAAGTTGTTAGTATTTGGATCAAAAGTAGTGATAATCAATAACTCAATAAATTGAAGTTTTTGATGTAGAAATAACCAGAAAGAAAAATGTATCCAGAGACCCATAAATCAAACGTGACATAATTATCAGCTTGAGTTGCTCCCAAAGGACAATGATATCGATCCACTGTGAAACATCCAGGGGTTACTGATTTCTCATTGATACTAAGCCCATTTAATTAATACCCATCATCATTTCCTCCATTCAATACTTTGCCACCCACAAAAGTCACAGTAATTTTGGTCCTGGATGTAATCTACTTCCTAGGGTGACACTTACCCAAAGCAGTCTTCGTGCGCACATTCCGGGAATAGCCCATCGGATACAGGATGGCCCAATATCGATCCACGGAGACCGCCACCAGACAGAAGATGGAAATGGTGCAGAGCACCACCAGCAGCGAAACGGTGAACAAACAAGCGTACAGATTAGTGGGTAATCCCACAGACGACATGATCGCGAACGGGATGCCCAGGAGGCCCACGAGGAAGTCTGCAGCCGCCAGGGAGACGATGTAGTAGTTGGTGCGTCTTCGCAGGCGACGCTCCTTGCGAAAAACCAGGATCACCAAGGCGTTCCCAACAACAGCGAGCACAGCCACAAGAACCTCGCAAATCGCATAGTACAGATTCAACTCTTCCTTCTGGTAGTCGTGACTGTCATCGACGATAACTATGTCCTCATCAACGTATGTAAAATTGGTCTCACTCGTCGTCGCCGTCGTCACAAATGTCTGCGTGATCGTCGTGCTTGCAGACGTAGACATTTCTCACGAGGATGTCTTCAACCGCACGTGAAGCTTCTTCTCCAAGTGATAATTGGAGGTCGGTCCAAGAATTCTCGAAGTCGTGATTTCGGCGGGGCCGATAATCCAATTGGAAGTCTCTTGCGTGGGTGCTGACAGAGTGGATTAATTACTTTTTCCTGGAGCGCATTTTTAGGTTCCGCTGCGTCTTGTATTTTCGCTCTTCAAATTTCTTCAATGATGCACACATTTACCAAGTGGAGGCCGAGCCTGCAAACAAATTGAAATCGATTTAGCTCTGTTGTGGAAATTCGCTTAAGGATTTTACTCAAGTGGAAAAATTCATGAGCGAGATTGAATGAAAATGAAAAATTTAATTTGAACGCATTTTTGATGCATTTTTGGGGTCTTTATGGAAGTTTTAATGAATACGTTCCAAACTTCAGGGATGATGCGTGGACTGCAGATGATAGCTTGAAATATCAAAAATGATTTACAGATGACGATGGGGCAATGTTTCTGAGGGTTTGACCAGCACACTCTGCTGGACGGCAGTTTGTGTTACACAAACAAAAAATGATGAAAAAATGCTTTCACACGCGGCGCATTTATTGGAGGCCAGAATGGCGATTCGGTAGCAACGCAGTTAGAAAAGCAGGTCAACTCCTATCTAACTTTTTTCTGGTTATATTGTTAGAACAGTGGCCAAGTAATATCATACTTCGTTTTCTTTCAACCAGCGTTCATCAGGAGTTATATTGCCATAGAATGACAAGATGAGAGTTGTCCATGACCAGAAATGTTCATCATGTGCAGAATGTGTCATGCGAATGAAGGCAGTTGTTTGCTTAACAATAAATTTATAATTGAAAACAAACATGAACAATACAATGCAGACAATCCTACTATGTATTTAAATTTTAGAACATGCTACAATTTTCTCTATTTGCATACTGTTTTTGCTCATTGCATAAGAGCATTAGTCAAGTAACTGATGAACGTGCTTTCAATATTTGTTATAATCACGTTTTATTACAAGTGAAAGGTATTTTCATAGAATGTTGTAAAGCATTTTGGAAATTCTGATGTATGCTCAAAGATTCGACTCAGTCCACATGCTTGACAAATTTCGTCTTTGGATTATTCCCGGAATTCATCCCAGAAATTCTGAATTCAAAGTATTGTTATATTATCATATTTTCTAAAACTGTTTTCTAAAATTTTAAACAAGAAAAATAGAATTGTAACCAAATAAACTTTTCATTCATATAAGAACTTTTATCAGCAAGCAACTTACATTTTATCTTTTTAAGTAAAAGATGTTGGAAACTGTAGAGTTCTAAAAATGTTATTTTGTTTGATCAGTTACTCTTTCCAAACCCGATTGGAACAGTGGTCTGACACAAATTGAACAGAGTCATTGTCATCTTCGTCTCCAATCTGCTCCCAATTCACTTACCGGAACTTTTATTTACTTCGTTACACTGTTACTCGAAAAAGTGCTCTTCAAATTGAATTCTACCATTCCTTGAAACAGAATTTCGTTTTTCAGCAGAACTTCCTTCCCATTTGAATTAATTATACATGCAATTATAAGTAGATATTTCATGAAGTTGGACTATATTTTTAGTTTCTCTTATCAGTCATTATGATATAATCAAAAACTAATAACATTTCGTTATGGCAGAAACATGAGAAGTTGCTTGGTCGACTAATTTTTATGTGTTATCGTGTTTTTTTATTAATCGAATTAACCATATATTCGTAGATAATAAATTCGGTACATTAATAACCAATCTAATTATAAGCTAATAATATTAGTTGGATGAAACAGTAGAAATTGGATTATAAGAACGTATGTACAAAAAAATTATATTAATTGCTTTTTGGATATGAAATACGAAAATATGATTTTTTTTAATTATTGAGTTGATTTGTAATTTAAAACACGAAATTTTTAATAAAAATTCTGCATTATTGATAAGGCAAATAACAGTTATGTCGAAATGTTTTCCCTCAAGTTCAAAAGAGCTTGCTTAAATGTTGAATCGATAAACAACACGAAAATATGGTAAATGAGAATTGAAGCAATATGAGAAACATTTTCAAGAACAAAATGTAACTTTATTGAATGTTGAAATAAGTACAAATATTTTGGACTTGTTCAAGTTTAACCAACAGAAGAATTTTATCCTGTTTGCAATAAGCCAGAACTCTAGAGATTATTGCGTATTTGTTGCCTTTCCATTTGGTTCAATAAAAGAGAACCACATTGGAATGTCACACATGCGGAAGGCGGCAATATGTAAAATACTTCTAACAAGAACGAAATGAATACTGCTTTATTGAATGCTGCGCAATTTCAGGGTTTCGTTGCCAGTATTTCTATACCTCAACACATTTTTATGGATTTCTACTTTGATTTTTATATTCCTTTTCTGCTGTCATCCTTCGAGCAAGGATGATAAATACAAGGAACGTTTTTGAATTGAGCTTTGGGCGGTTTCCTTGGTTACTTAAGCTTCATTTGAAAAGGAACAGGAAAGTGTAGATGATTCAGTTATATTACAATTTTTGTTATAAAATTCTAGGGCCCGGTTTCACAAACGTTCCTTAAATTTTAATGATCATCAAAGTAGCTAATCCATGATTAACTGTCACAATTGTGTTTCACAAACGTTGATTAAATCCAAATCCTTAACTCCTATTGGCCGAATACATAACGAACGTCAAATTTAAGTATCACTAACTAATCAATGAATTAAGGAATGTTTGTGAAACCGGGCATAAGTGTTTCAAAACTGTACATATTGTAATTTTCTATTCCAGTTAAAAAGAAATAATATTGTTAGTCTAGAATTTTTTTGTTTTTTTAGGGGTTTGTTTGCATTCATTATCATAAATTATACTTCACTCACATTATTAATCTCCAGAGATCCAATCCACCAAATATGCTGACTTAACCAGCTCTTGAATTATTGTACTACAGTTTGCAATTCGTATTTGAGTTCTAATCAATGCTAGCAATCAGCAGGACTATTATTTCCGGCAAACCCAAGTTGTCAACTGTTCAACAGCTGAGAAATGTAGATATGTTAATTAGTTTGCATATAACAACTTTATGAAACACCCACAACAACCTTTTATTCCAACAGTTTTAAATAGACTTCATTAATGAAGCATACAACAAACCCAAAAATGGTAGTTAATCCTAAATGAACACCTTTTAAAAATATATCTACAAAAATTTAAAAATGAAGTATTAAAATCACACAATTTCATATTGTAACATCAATTGAAAAGTTCTCTATTCAATTCAAAACTAAAAATAAATGTCAACTTGAAATAAAAATCAGTTCCTTTGTAATCCTGCAAGCCATCGCCACGAAATAACAAACACGAGTATTTATACCAGTCAAGAAAATTGCCAGTTATATGAGAATATAAAATAATATGATTAAAGTTGTTATTGAATTTGGACAAATATTTTATTACCGCTTCGAGCTGAAAACACTTTATGGACTGCGCTGAAATACTACAAACCAGAATACCAATTGGCGGTTTTTATAATACTTGATAATTCTTTTGTCTGGCCAAATTGCACGTTTGCGACCATTATCAGTACCGTTGCTGCTTGTCGCTGATTATACGTGCGTAGGTAAAATCCGCACTGACAGCGAGTATATCCATTCCTGGCTGGTTGTGTGCACATTTGATGAGTAATTATGGGTTGTGAGATAATTAGCTTCTGGGTAACCCAGCATTTGCACAGTGAAAACAGACGTGATCGCACGCATCTATCATCGCAAAACTGAAAGAATTGGGAATTAATTGTGATTACTTGTATTCATCAACATTCACTCGCTGAAGGACTGATATGCGCATCACTTCACGAAAGGATCCTTAGTCAGTGGAATTGTGAAATTGATTTCGAAATTAATTGCATTTTAGTTTCCAAAAAATCTAATAATATTTGCAAGTTTTTAAAGCATGAAAACAGAGGAAAATGAAACTGCTGCAGATGAAGATCTAAATAAGAAAAGTTCTAAACAATATCGATTCTTAAATTTAAAAATTGTTTTGTAATACAGATTTGAATGTTCATTGCTAAAACCAAAAATTTCCAACGTATCCAAAATGGTAAAGCACAATAAAAGAATCCTTCATTTTCAATCTATCCCTTGCTGAGAAAGTTAATGGAATATTTCAGTTATTTGCTGCAAATTTAATCAATCAATTTACATCCTGAATTTGAATGTTAATTTGAATTATTAATAAAACCCACATGCTCCCAAAATCCGATGAATTTATGTAATCAACAATCATCTGATGGACAATGTGCAGTCTGCAGTGATGCATCTTAACATAATTATTAGCTGATGCAGAATTAATATTGTTATAGTTTAGTAAGTGTCAGGGTGATTTTTAATTACAGCACATGATTGATTGCCAAACACCATAGAACCACCCAGGGAAACCATGGAAGCATGCACATAAAATAACCCATGTTCCTGGCGCAAGTTTATTCATTAACATTAGGCGAGTGAGTCAACTTTCCCATTTAAACTTCGATGACGAAGGGCACAAGGTTGTCGAATGAAAAGCTGTCCGAACCAAAAAGTTGTTACAGCATGTCTATAAAAACGCATTTTTGAGATTTGACGTGTAATTAACTTGGGTTAATTAGGATATTTTATAACAACGATAGTTACTTTACTATTAATTGTCTCTGTTATTATTTTATTTACGAATGTTGGGCCTGATTTATTGGTTTTTCTAGATTACATGCTTACAAACTTAGAAAATGTCGTTTCAATCATCCAAATCGGTCCAGTAGTTTCCGAGATATAAAGTAACGTTTGATAAAATATTGCCGCCCCCGAAAGGTTCATAAAGCCCCCCCCCCCCCTAATTATTATAGGGGACGTGAAAGTTTTATTGCATCCAGCCATACTACCGGCAAATTGCGAATTGGTTATCATTTCTTGAGAAAGTTATTTCTTAAAAAAAACAATTTTCTAATTCACAATTTTCTGCCGCCCCCTTGCATGTCGGAGTCATACCACCCCTGAAATATTTTCCATCTTACCTTATTTAATGTGTATACCAAATTTGATCAACATTGAATAGAAATGTCTATCACATTTCTAAAGTTTTTTACTTTGAATTCATAGAAATATTTTGTCACCCCCAGGACCACCCCCAGTCACTTCAGAAAACCTCCACCCCCAATATGTTAATTATCTTAATAATATAAGGTTATATTCCAAATTTGGTGGAAATTGGCCGAATAGTTTACGAGAAATCGAATAAAAACTAAAAAAAATCAACTATTATTATATTTAAACATTAATAATTTATGGACAAATTGATTTCTAATGTTGTAAATCTCTAAATATGTCCACGATTATATAATAAACAAATCCTGAAAATTTGAAACGATTCGGATTGTTCGTTTCGAAGATATTGATGAAAATGTGATAAGAAAAATAGCTCGTTTCGAAAAATTTTCAATTAAAACAGTCGCTTAAGGTGGTTGCTAGGGAGGAGCAAACTCGAGGATTTTAACCTTAGCAACCGCAATGTAAATCAAATGGGAGCCGCCATCATGGATTTTCGAGGGCATGTTTCCGGTTTTAAGATCGTAGTCTGTTTCTGGCAATTGAAGCAGCCAATGTAAATTCCCATAAGAATGGTTTTCATTGTTATTTAAAAACTACTCGACCGATTTTGATGATTAAAAAAGCATATTAAAGGGCACGAATGTAGCTATGCTTTGACAGTTTTAAATTTTTCCGAAACGCCGTAAATTTTGACTTATAAATTAATATATGTAAAAACAAAAATTGAAATGTTCAATTGAAGTAAAATATTTATAACTTCCAAACTAATAAAGATATCAACTTGATTCTTTCTCCTATTCAAATATACTGAATTATACTTGTGAAATAATAAATTTATTACACTATGCGTACATGAAAGTACACTAAAAATAAAATATAAATCAAATTTGGTATTATATTTTCATACAATTGGAAGCGCTATATTTTGTTTGTGGGTTGCAAAAATGCAGCAGTTTTCATGGCCATAAAGTCCTAAATAAACACTTTGTGTGTGGTATTTGCACTTACTATGGCATTAATTTAAAAATTTATTACCCTTTATAGGTACTTAATACTGACTTGACTGTATTTATGTTTGTCCCGCATTTTTCCATGAAGAATTTATATTACAATTTTGAAATATACCGATTCAAAGCACCTATTAATTATTAATTATTTCAACTTTGTTTGTGCCGCACAAACACTAACATTTTAGTATTTGTGACCTACATAATTAATTATCATTATGCTATAAAAAAATATTGATAAAATTGTCCCCAAATGTAAAAGTATAAATGAGAAATGTTGCAAAGAACTGCAAACATAGTTTTACACTTATTTTGTGAAATAAATTAAAATACCACTTTATATAGCATATAAGTAGCATTGATTTTCCTCAATAAAAGCTTTTATTGTCCTCACCTGTTGCAAATGTAGGCAAATGCGTCGTTGGGCCTCGCAGCCCCAAGGAAAAGGTCGATCGTCGTAAAGTTTTCAGTACTTTCCCACCGTTTTCACAGGCCCCTTTTACCACCTACTTTACTACAATGGGCTTTTTAAACAAATCACTTTAAAAAGTACTTGAAACTCGGTAGCAGCTTACAGCAGCCTCTTACGCAAATCAGTCAAGCATCGCACACCGCATCTAAGCGCTCACTGTTTCATCCGACCGCCAAACAATTCGCAACTGGTGTTGTTAAATTACGGCACCGTCGGCAGACTGCTAGCTTGCCTGCACGCTACTTACGAACTGAAATAACAAATTATGCGCCACTTATCACCCGCGAACATCCGCTTCTTTCCCGCGATATTATACAATTTAGAAGTGACTCGCAACGTCTGGTGTCCGCGAAAACGGTTTGCGCAATATGCTCTAGACGGGCTGAAAGGGTCGAGCGAATTTCAGGTCGGTGTTGTCGCATGCGTTGAATTTGCGCGAATACTCAGTTTGTAATATTTGCGTGCAAGTTGCGTCGTCGTCGTCCGTTTTGTTCGTGCGCTCACCACGCTCGTTACCAAAGGACTGAAATCGAACCAGAAATTCTGCCTTCACGCGAGTCCTTGCATTTGAGGGAATAAAATGCGTTTGCGCCTCATGCAATCGTTAACGCAACTTCAGCGTATGAAACGCTAATTACTAAAAGGTTTCATTTTCGTCTTAATTAATTAAGTTGTGGTTTTACCCTCCAAAACGGCATAAAACAAAAATATCATATTGAAGTTCTAAGTCTAAAGTCAGTAACTAATTAAGACTATTTGAGATTAATAAATGATCAAATGGTTGGCGTTTTAATCATACGGAAATTTCTATATCAAGCTTGCCTTGATATTTAAAAGATATTCACCTTATGGAACAGATATTTTAAATATTTTACTTGTCATTTTTACACCGTAATTTTTGGCAATTTTCGCAATATTGCTAGCGTAGAAGTGCGTGTGGTAGATTAAAATCGAAGAGACGTAATGGATGATAATCGCGTCGTTGAGCCATCAATTCCCCTCAAAGTGCAAATGGAGCAAATGCTCCGAAACGCAATTACAATGACCGAAATGGGAATGGATATGAAGGAGCGCCTTGCACAGGGCGAAAAATACATTTGTTATTTGCGCACCGTGACAGTGCGCGCCGCAAAGAATATGCGCAATTTACATAACACTTGCAATCAATTCTTGTCAATGGCCCACCGCATTGTTACAAACGGCATCAGCATTTATGAGAATACCAGCAATCTGGAATGCAATACATACGACACCAAGTTGGAATACGAAAAATTACTGTTGGTGATTGAAAAAGAACTGTGCGACGTAGATGATCAGGACTCGAACGACTCCGAGATCAGCAATACGAACAACTATGAGAAGATTAAATATCTTGAAGCGAAGCAAAAGTTAGCAGAAAACAGCACGTTTGTGCATCAATCCTGCAGCGTTAAGAGCGTCAAGAGCGACGTCGACGAAAAGTATCCGGAAAATTGGTCCAGAGACTCGCTGATTGATTTAAACAACGTGGGCAATTTGCCGCCCGTTCCGGAGGATATTTTCACCTGCTTCACTAATAAGCAACCGACGCGCACGTCCAGTCTGAGCAGTCTCAAGGGAATGCGCAAAGTTAAATTGTTTCTGCAACGAGCCGCAAATAATTCCGATGATGACGATAGCAGCGACCTGGAGGATCAACATGATATTGTAGTAAGGATAATACATCCGCTTAAATATTTCATAAATACGTTATAATTTGATTAATTACAGGGCGACTCTGAACCAACTGATAAAATAAACAAAAAGTTATGCAACATTACCGAAGAGACTCATCAAGAATGAATCTCACTTTATTTATAAACGGTACCCACAATATACACGAAAAGTAAAAAAAGTTGCAATTCCTTAATTCAATCTTCAAGAGAATCATTCAGATTTAAACTTAGGGTGGGTACCTCTCGTCTTCTAAAGGTAGCCCGCCAAAATGCTACAATTAAGTAAGCAAATATGTAACCTACGAGGAACATCCACCAACCATATGAAATTAATGCTGTAAAACTGCAACCAATTGCAATAAACAGTAGGAAACTATGGCTTGCAAATTTACGCATGCTTATTCTCGGTGGCAATGCATACATAACACGCCTAGATATTCCCCTGGATTTTTCATACTTGAATGCATGAACCGGTTCTTGTAGAAAGTTTGATACAAAACGTCCCCAAAATCCTGGATTATAATATTGCTGCGATATCAAATCGCCGTACTGAAAAGAATATGAATGAATAAACTTCTTTTGCAGAAATATTACTTTTTACCTGTTCATTAATTTTGGTGCAGAAGCAATAAAAAAGTCGCACTAAAAATGCTACCTCAAAACTACAAATTGGAATTAAATCTGGATCCCCTTGATATTTCATATTCATTAATCGTTCTTTCACTTTCGTTGGTGTCAGTATAGCAGGGAAATTATTTTCCTGTTTTGCCGAACTATCTACAGATATTTCTCGTACATGTTCTGGTGTAATATCCATATTGCAAAACTAAAGAAAAAGAAACAATTTAACGAAGAATCCAAATATGAATTTGAGGTAGTAACTTACGTCTTTGGCATTAAATATTTCTATCAAAGCATCCACGCTGCTTTTCAAAAACATTGGTGTCTTTTGTCTATCAGTCAACGAAAATTCGACCACATCGTGTTGGTGTCCAAAAAAGAATGAGAAAAATCCAGTCTCCTTGCGTTGTTTCGCTTTGCACTCTTCATGCAAAGTAACAGCGCGAACTTCACTATGTTTGATAAACTTCAATAATTCGTAAACCTCGCTAGCAGGTTTTCCAGTGAACAATGGCTTGTAACAAAATGAAGGTCCTTCCAATTCGTATATCTTTTGTCGAACTAGATTCATGTACTTCGAAGATAGCGTGCAATTGTTTGTAAATGAATTGTCTGCATCAGTTGATGTATCCACATCATGCATTATTTGCGTGGAGCTATAAATCTGGCTTGTATTATTAGTCGACCAACGAGAAGTAGGTGATAATGGAGGCAAAATTGATGAATAGTTAAGAGAAGAATGATGAGTTGGAGAATAATTCTTATTCTCCACCAAACTTTCAATACTTCTCAAAATATTGACCAGATTTCTTTGATTGAACACCTAGAACATTAAGAATGATGGTTTAATAATTAATACAAGCAATTTTTCATACTTTACCTTAGTTAATCTGTATAGCATGTAAGCATTCTTAGGACTGGCCAAATCAATTCGATTAAATCTAGGTAGCAACTGTTGTAAAATAACAACATATACCAGTAAATTTTCAGCAATGAATTGTGTGAACAATGTATCAATACTTTGCGATTCGTCTAGTGATTTTGAAGTCTGTGTTAGTGATGTTTTGCCATTCGAATCTCTGAAAACCGATAAAATTATCAAATGTTTAATAACAGTAATCTAAAATATACTTTTGATTGTAGGTATCAAAGGAATATCTCCATGGTTGTATGAAACTAAGCCATAATTCCAAAACGTAACGAAAAGATTCATCTAGCGGCCATCTGTGAAGTAGATTTCTTAGGAAGACGTACATTCTAGATTGCATCATTGGCATTGTATGTTTTTTCAGCTCTCCCAGCGGACTATTGTCAATATTAGCTGACGAAGAGAATGCATGTAAATGTTTTACAGCTGCACGAATTATTCGAATATAATCTGCACTTGGGAGTTCAGGATACTAAAATAATTACTTCAATTACAAGGGGGTGAAAACAATAGTTTAATACTTACAGTTGCGCCCATTTTAAGCGAATCAAATTGAGAGCAGACTTGGTCATTGCTTAACCACATGTCGATTATAGCGACGAGAATTGTTTCACTGCGCCAAATTACAATTCGAGGGTGTTTATCAATATGCTGGTGCATGACTTTCATATCATTTACTGCTGGATCTCCAAATAGATTCTGCTTTAGTAATGTACTTTGTTTATATGCCCTAAAACAATTACTTATTAATACCTTGTCATTGTGCATTAATTTACTACATACTTTACAAATTGCTGCATGGATTGTGCAGGATTTTTGCCATGGTAAAAACTAACTGATGGTGTAATTGGTGTATCAGGAATGGTTGGAAAGAAGTGAATAAGATACTGTGTGGACAAATTGTAGTACACAGTATTCCAAGTCTCACCATTTGATATTCTTTGATGACATGGATTGATCAAGTGATGCACAAAATGGAAAATGTAATAATCAAATGGATCTAAAATAAAATATTATAAAAACTGCATAATTAAATTGATATGATACTTACTTAGAAGTAAAGACATCAGCTGCCTTCCATTTTGATTATTTGAATACTGAATGATTTCATTGTAAAATGGGTTTGGATTTGGACCATCCAACATTTGCCTAACTTTAATCTGCAAAATCAAAATAATTTTAAACTATATTCAATTGATTTATGGAATTAAACTTACTGGCAGATATGTGGGGCTGAAATCATACTTGATAGTAGCATCTTGCAATAAGGAATAAATTACTTTAAACATTGGCCCCTCAGGTTTTAGGAAATTCATAATATTTATGTATGCAGCATTGTCAGTATCAGCATTCAGTTTTCGTAAATTCCAACTATATGTTCCCTGAGGTCCAAATATGTTGTCTACTATAATAGGAAATATAGACTGTAGGTCTTGTTTGTTAGCCCTTCCAAGTAAAATTGATAACTCTGCACATCTCTGATCAATTCTTAGTAACAATGAGTTACTGATTCGACTCTGAAAAGATGATTTGCATTAAGATTAAAATTATCATTCAAGGTGCACTTACCAAAATATTATCAGCTTCAAAGGACTGCATTGTGTTCATCTTGGCTGTTATCATCCAAGTCAATCCAAAAGAAAGCACAATTAAATTTAATAAAGTTTATAAACCATTTGTTTCCTTTAGAAAATATTCCACATAACCTTTACGAAATTTTAGGCGGATAAATAGTTTAGTGCTGCCCCCAATAGTTCACTAGCGTAACTTTTGCTTCAAATATGGAAGCGTGCAGGGAGTAAAGTCATTACTCCCGCTTCGGATGGAAATTTAAATAGTTTAATTAGGACTATAATAAGTGGAAAAATTAAGTTAAATTGCATTTATTTCGGTATCCCTATGCTACAAAATTAATTACAATACATTGAAGCTCAATTTGACATGAATTTTGTGCCATTTTACTGTAAGTAATTACATTTTTGATAGGTTATCATTTCATTTTGCTATTGAAGACACATCACGAAATTGTTGATCAATTGTTGAATATTGCTAGGATTTTATGTGAAGTTGCATACAAATGGTCTATTATTTATACAGGTTGTCTGTCAGCTGTGGAACGTTTACAGCCGACAACAGGCGGCACTCCTTGCACTTGCTGTGTGGCTGCTGCCATCGCCGTAATCGCTATGGCAAGATACTCTGTCTACGCATCGTAGATAGACCCAGCAAAAGGGGCTTCCAACACAAAACACAAGGTATATGGCCACCCGCCACAGGCAGTTCGTGTGAGGTTGTCGTCGCGGCTGGTGAGCGTTTCCGTCGAGCTGGTGTCACAGCAACGAATTGTAAGGCACGACTCGCCCTCATTACTAATATGTGTATGGCTGTTGCGCGCATATAATTAATCGGCTGCCGCGTCCGCTTGCAGTGAACGCACTATTGGTTTTTCTTTTCTTTGAATTGCAATTTTTTCACTGAGATCTATCAGATATCAACTGATCGTGCATATTTACAATGGCGGAAAACGCGCCTGTAGCCAACACGAATCCCAATGTTGAGATCATCAGAGGACAAGCATTCGAAGTGGGTCCACGATACACGAATTTATCCTACATCGGCGAGGGTGCCTACGGAATGGTCGTGTAAGTTTTTAGCAATTAAGTTACCTTATCGTACGACAACGCCAATATTCATCAGACCGATATTGCATGTGAAGTGCAAGCCGAAACACGCCCAAAAACATCACGAAAATGTAAATTTGAGTCATTTGTGAACGCCTTGAGGTGGCATCTTTCACCAAAATTCGATGTATCAGCCACAATATTACGAATACTGATTTTTCTAACTGGATACAGGTGACAATCCACCTTGCAACTTGACTAATTGAATTTTGAGGTTATGTGACTTTCGTCCTATAAACTCGTTTAGCAATAAGTCAGTACTACAAATTTAGATTGGCATTTTAGGCTCTTCTTTAACAAAATGCTGCAAATGTTTGCATTTGGGAGTGCGTACGGAGGCGAGAATGAACTTATTTGCTAGATTTATATATGGTTATGTGCGATAAACACTTCCAAATCTAATCGCTTGTCTAGATATTCTTTATTATTTATTTGGCATTACGTCATCCAATTTTCAACCGCAAATAATTCGCAAATAATACAATCTATGAGATGAGTTTTATCGCTACTTATTTTTGATATTTTAAGCCGATTATGCTTTGTGGCTTTTTATTTAGCTTGTTTGAAAACTCTATATCGCAAAATAAATAAACTGTAGCAAATGTTATTCGAAATCCTCTTTTACAATATTATAAACTTGGTACGAATATACAATTTCTAATAAAATTTTTAGTTATTTCTGAATGGTATATAACATGGGGCAAATCCCATTGGAAATGTGAATGTTTGTAACACAATTGAAAGTCTTATTTAGTTATAGTTTTGCAGCGCAGAGATTCTCGGTATCGCATTACGGATTCTTGTCAGGCAATTTTGTCTACATGAAAAGTTTTATGCTTGTTTTTTGGTGCAATGCGAAAATTGAAGCGCAACTATTACCTTTGCTACAAAAACAACGTTAGAACAATTTCTGCTTAATGTATGTTAACAGAACACTGATTGATTATTTCTTTCTTGAGTGTTAATTAATTTCATTCTGTAATGTAATGATAATGTTCAAAAACTTGCTAAACGCAGGATGAACGCTTGAGTGATTTTCTAAAACGGTAGATGATGCTTAAATTGTAATAGTTTATTACCTACCAAAGTATGTTAATTGAACAATAACTTCTGTTTTGATAATCGACCTATCCTCATGATTGAAGCTAAGCAACTTTTATCTAATGGAAATAGTTGCAGTTGTTCACAATTTGGTAATGAGTTGCAGGATTGATAACTATTCCTAGTTTAGAACACTAGGTATCGTGCGTTCGTATATCTTTACGATTATATACATGGTATTAAAACCACTTTGTATGGAATTAATTCGGAATTATGTTGTAATCGTCCTTAAGAATGCAAATTAGGTAGCGCAAAAGTTTGGGCCAAAAGAAGTTTTGCCATTATAAAAGTAATATTAAAGTTGAATCGCACTCCAGGGAATTCAGGAGGAATACCGGTAGATCCGCAAGGATTTGTACAGGATCGTTTCAAGGAAATAAACGAGCTGCTTTAGATGATAAAAATTGTATTTGCTATTCCTTCAATCTCTTACATTAATAACAAGTTTTCTCTGCTTGTTGTTATTCTTTTGAAGTCTAGTTTAATCAGTAATGTATTTTTTGATATACTTTGAAAAATGTAGACTGCTCAGTTTGATAATCAAAACCAGTTCAAATAATCAAATAATTAAAACGATTTTCATTATAAACAGATAATCAATATTCTTAGAAACAACAGAATTCTTGAGAAATCTAAATTAGAATTCTGCAATCTTTCTGAACTCGTGGAACCCTTAGAACTAATGCTTTTTCGGGGAAGCTCATGTTCTGCAAGGACTCCTTCATTTTTTGCCCTATTTTCTGTTACTCTCAGACGTAGAACCTTAAATTTCTGCGAAAACACTAATCTAGATTAACGATGAATGCAACTCTATTTATTATCCAAGCAATACGTTAATAAATCCAAGGATTACAATGAGATTACAACATCTAGCTAGAAAAATATGGCAAATAAATCCTGTTACATTCATTGAGTATGGATGGTAAATTTTTTGTTGCTATATTTTTGAGGATAGGATTGTTTAATTTGCTTATTTATCTTCATGCCTAATTTTTTCAATTTCTGATTGTTTACAAATAATAATGCATGGATGCATGATAAAGTTGTTTTCAGCATTATCCACAATAAATAATTTGACCGATATCAAATTTTTGCTATAGGGGACATCAAGGTATTGTAACATTTCGCTCAAATTGGGGTAGGAATTTAATTAACCTGTCAAGCTCGTGTATTAGCCAACTTGTTGACGCATGATTCGATTGTGTTAATTTAGCTGCCAATCGATGCAAAGAGCACCCAATTCAATCAACATTGCAAAATAATAATAACGCTTGTGTTGAAAGGGTATTCACGAAAACAACTTGTTTGCAATAGTTGGAAAAAGTACATGAAATGTAAAAAAGTGATCCAATGATCCAATGTATTGTTGGCATTCAAGAATAGAATATCGTTAAATGTGGACCCAAATAAAATAAGCTTCTTTCGTAATTCTACTTCTACGTATTTTCAGGAGCACCCTTTGGTGCAGGAAATGGGTCTATTAATAAACAACAGGATGCATTCACGTATATCCGTATATGAATTCCTCTATAAGGGATAACTTTGTCCATGTTGTTAATATACGGGAGAATTGTTTGTTCGGTTGCGCAACAATATTTGGATTATTATATGGTAGCAGTGTTCGCACTCAGCATCTTCAATGAGTTCCATACAGGTCGTGCTGGTTCACTCCGAATTTATATTGCATACGTGAATTTGTTTTCGTTCCTCTTGGGTAAACATTATCCTTGGGGCAATTTACAATTCAAATCGCCACCAACATCGACGCAAGGGCGAATATTGCAAAAATGTTATCCGAAACTAGTCTGCACGTGTCATTCCAAATTTGCCTGCCATTTGACTAAACTTTCCAAAAGTATTACGCGTTGCGCAACGAAAAAGTATCATATTGCTGCATTTCATTAAAGAGTTCTTGGCTCGAGCGTCATCGCTAAAAGCAAACTTTGAAACTCTCAAGAGTAGTTGGACTGTGCAGTTACAGGGCATTATTGATTACTAATATCGATTGCCCGGTATGATGATGATGATCCCCGGGACACTTTACACCAATAAATTCTCTTACGTTTCGTTTACCTTGTAATTTTATACCCTGTTAGGTGGATGGGGCTTCACGTGTGTGATGCCATCCTCAGAAATAATAGCAGCCGGTGGAAACTGGAGAAGACCGGGGAGTTGGAGCAACCAGCATAGAACTAATCTTGGATATTGCTCCAGCGAGCACGAAGCCTCTTCACTAGATTGTCCTTGCGTTTTCCTTCTTCCATTTATAGATATAAACTTGTTGCGCGTCAGCGTCACCGGAGCGCTGGGGCATGAAACCACCTAAAAAAATTGACGTAGGGATATCTGGCCATTAGAAAGCGTACAATATGGATGGGCAGTGTCTCCTCCCTGGAGGATCACGCCGTTTTCCGAAGGCTCGGCTCTATTTATGGGGTGTGAGCCAGGCGATTCCATTGTGTCAGTTTAAAATGGAAGCCGAAATGACGCAAGTTGCGGTAAGGTTGCTCCTTCCTCGAATATGTAAATGTGTCCTTGTTGGACTGGGTGTTAACCTTTCGTGGGGTTCGATTTGAATCAGCTCGGATAGGTGACAAACAATTTACAGAGTAGATTCTAAAAGGTGGAGTTCAATGAAGACCCTTACTTTTGAATAATTTAAGGATAATTGAAACATCTTGTGGTTGGGTCTGAGAAATGCGACATGTGAGGTCAAGGGAAGTTTCTTGGGGTTGCTTTTTGATCTCTTTCAAGGTATCCAATACTAGTGCCTCAGAAAGATGTCTAGAACTATTGAGTTATTATCAAACATTTAGTCTGTGTTGAAAACTGCTTCCAGTTCATACCAACCACATTTTATAAGGAAGGAGTTAATAATTTGCAAGGAAGATGGTAGAAGGTTATAGAATATTTTGGTGAATGAGCATGATAATGCTTGATAGAAAACAGAAGTTACTTTTGACTTTTGACTATAGATTCCAATTTCAAGTTAGTAGGTTTTGCTAGGGGCAATTTTTCAGGATGATTCTTAGGATATTTACAACAACGAATCTGGGCAGGATAACGGGCATGGCTTTAGTATGGTGGAAGCAAGTTCACATAATACGTTAATCGCAATTTGCATAATTTATTCATGTCTCGCATAATGTATGTATGATATTGATATAAATAACAAGTGTGACATTGTAGGGCAATGCCACCATCCATCGATCTCCTCGTAGATGCCGTGACTACATGCTTCCCGTTCAGTGAATCCCGTTCGTGGTCGACGACGTGTTCGAGGTGTCTCGATGGACAATGAAGGAGGCAGCCGCATAGCAAACGCAACTGTCGTTCGGCTTGCGAACCGGCGAAGATTGCTTGTAGTTGAGGAAGCGCATGCTGGAGTTGTTCGTGTTGAACCCGGCCTGCGTGATCGCATTGAGCAGTATCGATATGGCATTCCTACCGCAGATCGTATTTTTAGTCTCCGCCAAGTAGTCGCGAAAAACGGATGGATTCAGCGTTTCGATGACGTCCATGCCCTTGCGATCCAAGCTCGCGATGTACGAATCGATGCGGTCGGCGTCGCTGCCGAGCGTGTAATTGAATTTCTTGCCCCAGTGGCAGAAATCCGAGGAGACGATGAACAGATTGCTCGGGTCGCGCAGATGCTGCGCGAAGATCTCGCCGTAGACGCACTCCGACTTCGGCGTGATGCCGCCGACGATGATCGGCACGACGGTGTAGTCTTTGGCCGCCCCCGCGTCCATGACCTTCGCGACGAACGGCAGCTGCATCTCGATGCTGTGCTCCTCCTCGTCGGCGCGCACGTCGATCTCGGCGAACTGTTGCGTCTGCCGGAGGGCGGCGAGCACGCCGGCGTCGACGCGCACCTCGTCGCCGTCGGGCGTTTCGTACGCGCCCGCCGCCGGGAGGCAGCAGCCCTTGTGCGGCGTGTAGTGCGAGGGGCCGAAGATGAAAAAGCGGCGGACGCGGCGCGGATCGATCTGGCGGTAGGCGTGCGCGCTGCACGATCCGGAGTACTCGTAGCCGGCATGCGGCACAATTAGCGCCCTTGCCGGACGGTGACACTCGTCGACATTTTCCAGCCACGTATCCAAATCGGTGGACAACTTCTGCGGATCGCCCGCGTACCAATAGCCTCGATGGCTGGCGCGTCGCAGCATTTCCGGGTCGAGCGATTTGGTCCGGCTGCACACTTTGCAAACTTCGCGCACGTGCTTCAACACACCCTTTCAAGTTTGATGCACGATTGTTTCACATCCACGTCAATTCCGGGGCCATTGTCTATGCGCACTTGGAATTAGATATTGTTCACACCCCTACTAATGTCGGAGACTCTGGAAGGTTGCTGGATGGTAATACTTCCGGTAGGAACGTTGCAAATTGAGGCGAGGTCAGGACGAATGTTGTCTGTGCTGCGAACGCTACCGCGGCTGCCGCCTAGTGATCCTGACCTGGCGTTCGGAAGCGACGCCATGTTGGGTTACCATTGACGACATCAACTTGCGAAGGATAATGCGGAATTGCACTAGCGCAACTTTCCTGTTCCACTTTTCTGTATTACATATTCATTCTACTAAATCCTGCTACTTTCATGACCTATACAAAATTAAGTCGTTATTGCATTGCATATATTTGAATAGTAATATTATGCGGAACTCCCAGCTACTATGTAATAACTGCACCCTTTGACATTTATGGTTGCAAAAGCAATCTCGATGAACATTTATGCAATTTTGAAGGAAATCACTTGGGAATCTCTTTATAGCTAGTAGACAAGGATTTGATGTTCTGAATCTATGTTGGCGAAAAGGGGCAACTTGTATGTTTCTAAACCAGGGATGAAACTTTACAAATCATTCTCAGAACCACCTGAAACTAGGCTTACTGCGCGCGCATTTGCATGCTCCATGGAGCAAATTTCCCCCGAAGCAATATTGGTTGCTAGCTTAAAGGTCGATATTACAGTTTATGCAAATTACACTTCCAAGCCCCACATCTCCAATCACTTTAATTAACTTATAAATGAAAATTGAATTTCATCTCCTACCTCGAATCAATCTCCCAAATCCGTGTTTATTAAAACTACATCCCAACTCATCGTTCATCAAGGATAATTATTGCACGATGCATAATTATTGAAGATTTATAAATATGCTCCAAGTGGAGCTGCGTTGCTCTCGTCTTTTGTCCTCATATTTCGTGCCCCGAGGGAAATCCTGATGGGAGGTTGAAATGGGTCAAGGTAATTGCGAACGTGCGTGAAAACGTTAATGCTTTGACTACGAACGTCCTTTGTGTAAATGTGTTGATGTAAATACAACCTGCAACGTAATATATTCCCTTGTTTTCTGTCTAAACAACGGATACATTCCCCCGACTGGGCAAAAAGACAATGACTGGATGGGGGTTTCACCCTTAGCAACATCCAGTATTGTATTCACCAGAGAATTAATGGAAATGAAGGAATTTAAATAAAATTTGGTAAAATTAAACAGGGAAAAGGAACTTCCTGTATATTGCAGCATCAAATTTCAGGATCAATTTCACGATGCGCCAATATAACTGATATCAGTTTCATGTTGGAGTTAATTTTGAAGTATCCAGAACTGGGATTCGAGGTGAATTCCTCGAAGTTGTTACCAAGGGTCATAAGTTCAGAAAAGTATGCAACATGCTGAAAATACGTGATAAGCATTGTAATCATGAAAATTCATCGAGATCCTCTATAAATAGATATAGAAGTTTCTGAATCCGCTTATCTGTCAGATTATCTATTGAATAACGTGCAGCCTCATCGATATCGATAATATGTGAGACCATCCAGTGGCCATAAATTTTCCAAAACACGCTTTCATAAATCTGCGCTTATTGCAGAATGTGAGCATTTTATTCTTTCATCTAAGATGATTAATTGCGGCTTTAAATCAACCGAGCGGTTTGTAACATTTATTTAATTTTGGCGTAACCGTTATCATCAATATTTTGATAAGTACATTGATAGGTTTAGATTAGAGGGACCACACCAAACAAATGTGAAATAAAAAAAAATAATTTGTGCATACATTGAGAATGTTCAAATATTGAAATTTGATGTGAGTAATTAATTGTGTAAACGTTAATTTATTCATTTGTTCCAGAGTGACATTAATTTAATTGAAAATGTATTGTTTGGAAACCATCAATTATTACTACCATCTCATTTTAGAAACTTAAATGATGCACTTAACTAATTGAAAACAAGAACATAATGTCATAAAGTTTGGTTGATGGCTTGTTTCAACTAAACAATCACAGGATTTTCCTATCTATTTGAAAATATAGAATTCTTATTTGACTGATTTTTAAATAATTTAAGATAACTTCCTACCTTTTTATGCAATTTGACTTAATTTGATTTCTATATCTACATTTGTCGTTACTTGTTTATCACTAATTTGAAGTGTAATTATTTTTCCCATTGTATTATTTTAATGCACTCACTTATTTGTTTTTATCATAATAACACACGTTCAACTTCACTCTTTGATATCATGAACAACAATATAAAACGATTACTATAAATTTCACATACACAATTTACAGATAATTTACATACACAATTTACGTTTACTTGTTTAATGGATTTATAATCAATCGTAATTCCGGAATTTGGTATGCTAATAGACAAGTTTGTTATTTTATCATTTTGCTTATAAAGCTAGCTTAATATGGTTTATTGTCAATGTAATTTCAAAATCACAAAATGTTAAACATCCGTAGAATTATTTTAATCGCTTTTTGCATACATTGGAAAAGTACTACCTTTGCAATTGAATTATTTAGGCCCAAAGGAACAAGTGTAAATTTCGGTTTGCTATTCTTAACATTATCATACTTTAGAATAATTTTAGTTGGGAGCTGTAATGAACAAGTTTACGGGTATTTGTCCAGGCAAAGAAAATATTGTTCGAGGACAAATTACTAATGTCACATGGCGTTACAATAACGTGGGTCAATTGAGATTTGATGCCGACATCAACTATTATGATGATTTTCCCAATGACCTTTTGGTAATTTAATATGCTACATTTGCATTGTACATCTTATTTAACATAAATAATTTCTGCATAAAAGAGCGTATGGAACATTGATAAATGTTCAAGTATGGAATCATCTGACTCGTGTATGAAATTCACCACTTTTAAAACGAAACAATTTTGCAAATTGATGGCATCTGAGACTGAAATGTGGAGTGAAATAGCTGGCTGCTTTACACCTCGTTGGAAATGTCCTTTTCGCAAGGTATTTATGCCAGAAGTGCAATCACAGATGTTGATTAAAATTTTCATAGGGTGTTTACCATGGGAAAAATTGCTCCACCGATTTGTCTCGTTTCCATTACTTTCCACTCGAGGGTTACTATTGGAAATTCCAAGTTGAATTATTTCATCCTCGCACGAAGAAACTCCTAATGTGCTTTGTATCTGAAGCAGGCGTTAGGAAGATTGCCCCAAACTCATAAGAACATTAATTAATAAATGATAGATTATCACTTTAATGGATAATCATGAATTATTAATTGTTCTAATCTTTCGAGTGAATGCGGTTCGTCAAATAGGTTTTGTATCACGCAACATGAAAGTATGGGGGCCGTTAGGATAGAACATTAGACGAAAGACCCTATTTTTCCCTTATAACGTTATTAGAACGTCGTGTTGGTGCTGCTTTTCTTCTTCGTTGGCCAGCGTTTTCAGTCAATATTTTCCCCTTGGTCGTTTGCCAGCTTTATGAGCCTAGACAGTTGCTATGTTGTTAAAGGAGAGGAAATTGTATCGGAAAAGATAAAATTGCCTGCATTACTATGTAGTAACGAGGTTCGTAAAGATTGTATTAATATGGAATCGTTTTCGGAAAGTAATTAAGGAGTGTTGTTCCACAATAAAATAATCAATATGATATTCAAATTCTTTCATATGATTGTTGCTTAGAGTACATCAGAAAAATACTGAGAAATTATGTTACTAGTGAGTAGTAATTAACATACCTGAATGTAATTAACTAGTTTAATGACTTTCTGCACAATTACTGTAAGAATATACAAAAATTAAAAATATCATATTATCATTTTTCTAATAATATTTGCGGATTACCTGAAAAGAAATTGAAATTTAAGATTTTCAAATTCTTTTATAGATTACTTATCATGTTAAACCTATAGAACTAAAAAATCCTGAATTAGTTATTAGCCTATTAGTTTTAGTAAGCTCTGTAACAAGAATATTTGCTACAAGAAAACCAATTTGTTAATTCAATCAATTGAAACTTTACAATCTACAAAGTCATATGGATAAAACTTTATACTTGTTATGAACAAAAGGGACCATAAAGTACATATTTCACTTTAGTAAGGGATCTTCATTCTAGCTTTAAATTTTGGCTTTTAATGAAAATTTTTTTTGAATATAAAAATTCAATAATAACTAGATGTAGGTTGCATATGAGAAAGAAAGGTTTCAAATAGTAAATTTGTTTATGTTTTCGTATGCGTATCTATGCCTAATGGCAATATAATCAGCTCTAATTGTATTGTTTTTTGGAGGTTCCGCCCATCAATAGCAATTATCCAAATATAAGAATATTACATTTTTGCCAATGGATTGAATACATTTATAAAGGAAATTTCCGATGATTTTAGCAAAAGTGAACATCCGATTGAGTAACATTCAAAATGTATATCCATGTCGCAAAATCAACATTGCTTATAACATATTGTAGTTTAATGCATTCTAGAATCAGTGCCTCAGCGAAAGTAATTATACGTTTTTGATCCTTAGCGTTGAACTAAGCACGCATCACATTTCACACGGAATATATAATTATATCCTCCATCCAAAAAAAAATATCGACATTTATGACTAATTTTAGCTTACCGTGGAAATGAATAGGTTCACGGGTATTTGCCCTGGCCAAGAAAAGGTTGTCCGAGGTTACTTCTCTAAATTTACATGGCGATACGATAATGACAATCAATTGGTTATTGATTGCGACGTCCTTTTTAAGGAAGAATTTCCCAGCACACTTTTGGTAATACCGAACATAATTAAAATACCTGCCTGAAATAATTCTAATCTTCGGCTTTCATAAAGAGTACATGGAGGATTGAGAAATGTACACGCAAGGAATCGTCAGATTCGTGTTCCAAATTCACTACAATTAAAACTAGGCAATTTTGTCAGTTATCAACCTCAAGAAATGAAGCGTGGACTGCTGTTGCTGATTGTTTCGTGCCAGAATGGAAATGTCCTTTTCATAAGGTTTTTCTTGGATGGATGCTTTTAACATCCAGTGTTTATATTTATTTTTGTCATAGGGGCTTTACCAATCAAGGAATTGCACAATTGATTTGTCTCGCTTCAGCTATTTTCCCTTGAATGGTTATCACTGGAAATTCCGCATTGAAATATTTCATCCGCAAACAAAAAATCTCTTAATGTGTTTTTTAACTGATGCAGTTGTAAGACAAGTTGTACCAAACTCGTAAGATTAGTGTTTTTGATGTGCTAATAGATTATTGATTTGTAATTATAGCAAGAATATTCGCATTTTATCATTTTCGTTTTAGTTTAGTCACGCAACCTAATTATATTGAACCAGAAATTAATGGGGTGCAAGGAAGTATAACCAAATATCAATCAACGTTCGTTAATTAAGCAAATTGATTGTTTTATTCTCGTTGGTAGTTTATAAACAAATCTGAAGCGGCTATTTCTTTAACGGCATGTGTTTCATCGCCTTGAAAATAATTATAAACATAGCAGCATTTATTAACATGGTTCTGACTGGTCAACAAATAATTGCAATTAAATTTAAAATAATTATTTTTTCCAATGAACGGTTTTACCCAATTTTACAATTTTCAGGATTTAGTCAACCGAACGATGAATGTAAATCGAATTTTACTGCAAATTATTTTGAATTTGCGATATTCGCATGAAGGGATTTTGATTAAAAGTATAACAAGCATTGCAAATTGAATCCACCAACTAAAATAATCAAATATATATATATATATAAATATATATATATAAATATAAATATATATATATAAATATAAATATATATATATAAATATAAATATATATATATATATATAATTCAAATCCAAATGGTTTTTTTTTCATCGTCGAAGTCTAGATTCATTTTTATTCCGAGAAAATATGTCAACATCGTGCAATTTGGTGAATACATTCAGTTAAAGATCAATAAATTAAAAGTACGTTGTCATGAGGTGTTTATGCCTTTTTTACGATGCAATATTTTCGTGCAAATTGTTTACTTGCTGTTATAAAACGTGCACTGTGATGAATTTAACCATTTGCCCGATGGGAGGCTAATTAAATTACCATCCGATAAACTATTAACGATAACGCACCAGGCGAACATGCTGTGTTTGTTAGAATCGGGCGGGGCGATTATTTAATGTACTTTACTGGTGTACTTGGATGGATAATACTAAATGAGGATTGAATTAATGTGCGAGTAAACTGCATTACATCAAATTTATATTCAATTATTCAGAGTGTTTTTACTCGCGAGACCCGCGCAATAATTTATTAGATGATGTGTTATTTCTTTGCTATATCATCTCTCCTGGCAGCAAAAAGTTTTCAGCAAAGTTTCAACACATCATTGATGAAGTTTCTTTGAAAATAAAACATTGAGAAACTTTTAGCGACTTGACATTGTTTCCGGGCTTAACGAATGCGATATTTTATTTAGTACATGTTTAGATAAATTATGAATTAATGTATTTATGACTTTTTATTTCAGTTCAGCGTATGACACAGTAACAAAAACGAAAGTAGCAATCAAAAAGATCTCGCCATTCGAACATCAGACATACAGCCAACGCACATTACGTGAAATCAAAATACTCACCAGATTCAAACATGAAAACGTAAGTAATTGGGTCCAATTAAATTAGCAATTACTGCAATATTCTGCAAAAATAGAAACATTAGAAGATTCATGAATATTTACCATTGTTAAATCAGTTAAAATAGTCAGATGAAACAAGTCATCTTACAGTTTTTCATTAGATTTTCTTCAGATAATATTAGTATTTTTTTTCAGATAATCGATATCAGAGATATTTTGCGCGCAGTTACGATAGAAGAAATGAAAGACGTTTACATTGTGCAATGGTTGATGGAAACGGACCTTTATAAATTGCTAAAATCACAGGTAAACTGATGAAACTTTCCATTTAATTGCGGACATTAATATCAATTCTATTCTAGCGATTAAGTAACGATCATGTATGCTATTTTCTGTATCAAATACTCCGCGGGCTCAAATACATTCATTCGGCAAACGTTTTACACAGGGATTTGAAACCTAGCAATTTGCTTCTAAATACTACATGCGATCTTAAGGTAAATGAATATTTCATGTCATTCATGCCTAATTAATCGGTCTAATTGAATACATCAATTCGCAGATTTGTGACTTCGGTTTAGCCAGAGTAGCTGATCCAGAGCATGATCATACAGGATTTTTAACAGAATATGTTGCGACGCGATGGTATCGTGCGCCCGAAATCATGCTTAATTCGAAAGTAAGTCCCAATCCATACGATCGGAGCTGGAACATAAGTTGGTATTTACTGCTTTTAGGGATACACGAAATCAATTGATATTTGGTCCGTTGGGTGCATATTAGCGGAAATGTTATCAAACCGACCGATATTCCCCGGTAAACATTACCTGGACCAACTGAATCACATACTTGGAGTATTGGGATCACCATCCCAAGAGGACCTCGACTGCATTATTAATGAAAAAGTAAGAGCTTCTTGTATTCTTTCGACATGCATTGTTAAATTTATGCTGGGTTTTAATCCTAGGCACGCGGTTACCTTCAGTCGTTACCATTTAAACCGAAAGTACCATGGGCGCGACTCTTCCCAAATGCTGATCCAAAAGCGCTAGATTTATTAGACAAAATGTTAACATTCAATCCGCACAATCGCATTGTTGTAGAAGACGCATTGGCGCATCCCTATCTGGAAACTTACTACGATCCAGCGGACGAGGTATGCATAATAATTAAGTTGAATTAAGCATCAATTTTAACTTCAATGCACTTCAATGCTACATTTTCCAGCCCATTGCCGAGGAACCATTTCGATTCGATACCGAATTGGATGATTTGCCTAAAGAAAAACTGAAGCAAATGATATTTGAAGAAACGTTAAGGTTTAAGCAACGTAATGCCGAACAACAACAAGCGCAACAGCAGCAACAACAACAGCATCAACTGCAACAACAATTCGGAGCTGTGACAACGTAGTCGCTTTTCCACGACAAGCATTAATACTTTACATTAAGAACAACAAAAATCACAACAAAAAACAACAAGGCAAATCGGCAACATCATAATTATTTTTTTAATCTAAGTATAAAGGAAGCAAAAAAATAAGGTAAAAATTCGGAGCATTTCTCAAAAGGTTTCAGCCACATTCATATCTTCAACTTCATAATTCCATATTATGCATCCATTTACAATGTTCAGTATTTGTTATATTTACATTTTAGGACAGTAACTTCAGTTCTGTTTTAATTGTCCTAAAAGTTTTTCATTCAAATGAAAAACGATTGTTTACAAATGTGCGAAAAGCAAGCTGTTCAATTGTGCATCAAAAATTAAATATTTGAAAGTGATTTATTTTTTTCCTTGTTTTTATTAATCCATTAATTTGAGCATAACAAATCATATTTTGCCATCGCGATAAATGATAAATTAATTTCGCAATATACATTTAGTAATCTAATTACTCTCAGCGTCTATCACTTCTTAACGTTTATCATTGTTGTTGCTAGTGATCAATTAAATTTCAACTACTTATCAAATAAAATCACGCACATATTACCATTTATAAATACTGACCTAATATTTAATACTTGTAATTGCAAATATTTTTGAAGGAAATACAAAAATGTCATATGTGAGTACAATTTTCGGTTCTCAATAATTCATTAAGGTCAATTTCTGAAATACTTCATTTCTTAAAATTGTACCTTATATATGCTGTTGTTCAAAAATTAAATATTTGTGATTTAAATTCAATATTGTAGAATAGAAAAAACACTTGATATTTTTCATATCACTCATTTTATGTTAATCCACTATTTAAATATATAGCGTAAAATTGTAAAGGCAATTTGGAATTTATTCGATAAAAACATTGTTTATATTTTCTTCGGAAGCAATCTTTGCATGAATACAAAAAATAATCAAAACTTGCAATATGTACTCAATAATCGTAGATTAAACGAGGGTTTTTAGTACCTGCTATATAGGCAACTATTTTGTTTCCTTTAAATCAGGCCCATTTGCCATAGGTTCACAAGTGTAAATAACCAACCATGTTGTGATATAAAAAAATCTAAATGGTTTAAGTTGACTGCTATAATTTCTCAGTATAATGTGTTACTATTAATATTCTTTGATTTATTATTTCTTTAGGAAACGGTATGTAATTAAAAATTAAACATTTTTAGCCATCATGATCAACAAGAACCTCATTAAGCTAAGGGCATATAATTGTTGCATTCTTTCATAACTCTTGATGTTTTTATGTCCGTATCGTATAGCATGAGAAAAGAACAAGGTAAAATGACCATCAAAATGGTGAATAAAAATGTAACAAACACAAATGAAACAACTACGTAATATAAAACATTATTACATTCATAAAAGAAACAAATGGCCTAATAATATAATTCTTTCTTGTTAAATACTAAATGTTGTTATATTACATATACATACATTAATTAATATCGATCGATGTGAAGCGCTGAATACATTTACTTCGTTTTTGAACTTGTAAAAGAAAGTAACGTTGGTTATTATACAATACGATTAGAGTAGTATTTTCGAATCGATTACAACATACAATGCATTATTACTAAACAAACAACAATTACCATATATTGACAATGAGGTAAATAATATTATGATGCGTACGTACTTATTATTGACTTTTTAATATACGATAGAGGTGTACATATTGATTGAACATGTTGATATGAATGTTTAATATCACTCTGGAAGTTGTACAAATTGCATTACAATTATCTAATTGGATTGCCCATGAAAGACAAGGATATCTTCCAAAATTTCATATTTTCCAAACTAAAGTTATGAATATCGTTCTTACGAGAAGCTAACATCTGGAGTACTGAATGGATCATGAAAATTACATGGAACTTTTAAAATAAGTCGAATGTTCATAGTTCCAAGAAAGGTGATAACAGATTACTATTATAATAATTATTATATCATTGATTGTCATTAATATCGTAGTTTGGTGATATATATGAACAGTAGATGTATAATAGAAATAAATATTCCAGCAGCATAAATTGTTCCTGTCTTGTGACTTTCTGTCCCTGAATTGCTATCAGCGAAGAATAACGTTCGTATTTCCTATAAATACATATTTTACATGGATTATAATTGTACATTTGGTTGCCTAGCAAAGTTTACTGAAGTTAAGTTTGATCCAAAATAAAGAGTATAATAACTTAATAAGTAAACCATCTAATTAGCAACTCAATGAACAAAACTATGAAAATTAGACAGGAATTTCATCAGTCTGAAAATAAAATAGGAGTGCCTGATGATTTCTATATATTGAATATTAATTTTAGATCATACATTAATATATCAGAAGGTATTAAACATAGTATACAATTTCATTTATTTTATTGAATTACAATAACATGATTTGCTAGTAATTATTCAAAAGACATGATAAATTGGCAAAAAATCAAAGTTAAATTATTTTTGATAGTGGTCGTTATTAATTTCAATACGCAACGGACTTTTGTGGTCTCCGGGCTTTGAATCCTTATCTAAATCATTTCTGAATCCAGGTCTTACCACAGCAGAATTTAGCATATTCTCATCTTGATCGTTTTCGCCTTCAGATGATGAATTATTCACGCTTTCAATGCTATTATTATCACTGGAGCTACTTTCTGAATCACGATTCCGCCTACTACGCATTTTTCCCACTTCCCTATCAATTCCCTCCGTATTTAATCGATCTTTAACTGACGACTGTTTTAATGTGTTACTCCTGTTTACTCGCGACCAAACTGTAGAAGCCACTGCAGGTTTCTTTTGCTTTTTGATAACCACTGTTACTTTGCTATTTGTTTTCATATCATCATCATCAGAATATACTTCATCCTCTTCATAATCTGAGTTTGTTGTATACTTGGCGCCATTATCTCGCGATGAATTAGAATATATTGGTGCTGGTGACTCTGGTCTTTTGGATTTCAACAATTGTTCTCTAAAACGATGTTGTTTTGTTTTAGTTTGAGTATCAAGCCTTTTCAGCAGCTCATTCCGCTTCTGTGATAACTTTTCATTCAAATCTTGTGTAGATGATGGGAATTTAAGTCTTCTATTGATTAGTTTGCTCCCTAAATCATTTTGACCTTCAATAGCAGACTCAGAGTTATCTCGGCTTCGTATCAATTTTCGTAGATCTTTTTGTTCCTCTTTTGGTGGATTGGCGAGGCGTCTGACTGCGTCCAATTCTCTTTTTCGCCTGATCTTTTCTTCTTCTTCATCAGCATACATTCGCATTCGAGGTACCTTAGATTTTTCTTCGGGTTCTTCATCGTAAGTTTGGGCACGCTTAAAACCAAGGCGTTGTTTCATTATTGAATTTGGTTGCGGCAACTCTTCCAACGAACGAACGACCTCCTCCTTCCTATCACGATTCCACGTTTTTGCCAAGTCCCCCCATGGATTTTTAGTATTAATATCCCTATTACGATCAAAAATACCTTTCATTTGTGCTTTTCTAGATTCAGATATAATACCTTTAAGTCCACCATAATTGGGATTACCATGTCTTTTATAATAGTCACTAAATTTTTCTGCCTGAGCTGGTTTTTTGTCAGATTTTAATGCAAATCTTAACAAGATAGCCTTTGATTTATGATGCTTAACACCTATTCGCCAATAGCCTGGAGGAATTGGTATTTCAATATCTTTAATTGAAACCTCATTACTATCATCCATGCTTTTATCATCTAATTCAACCTCTCTGTTATTATTTTTCAATAATATACTTCTCCCACTTTCTTCAGGTTCTCTTTTGAAAGCAAATGGATCACAAGGACCAGTAACTGGCATTCCTTTAATTGCTCTTGAAAGAAAAAATAATGCTCTAGCTGCACCAATTCTATCTGTCCATACTATGTTGCAGCATTCATCATTGACCCATTCAATATATGCTGGTGCATAGCTGGCAAAATATGACAGAATCTCTTCTGAACTAAGATCATCTGTACCATGCATATGAATGGCTTCAAATCTAACTTCTTTATCAAACTCATCTGTTATGCCTAAACTATCATATAGCAATTTTAGATCTTTATCAGTAAAATTTGTCACTTCATTTGGATCTAGTGCAAACCTTTTTGCACGTTCTGATAGTTTGCTTTGTTCTTCCTTGTCAAAAATATTGATTCCCAAAGCAAAAATGTTAGAATCCTTTGTTGGCCATTTCTACAAATAGATTTTTGAATTTAATAAATTGTAATATAAACACAATTTACCTTTTTGTGCTGTTCAATAGTTGGGCGCGTGGGGTATTTAATATTGTGGTCAATATAGTCGTCAAAATCGTTAGCTTCTTCAACAATTTCACCTTCTTCACCATCACTCAATTTATCATCCACATCCATTGATTCCATTATATTATTTTGAATTTCAATGCGGATATTTGGTCTTTCATCGGCCATTTTTGTAGCAAACCTAGCGAGCGATGCATTCGAAGGTCATGAAAATATATTCCATGGACAGACTCATTACTGGATCACCAAAGAACACATGGCGTTTGTGGAGTTAACTTAAGGCAGTCCATAGATGGCGTAGTCCATAAGCGTTGAATAAAGTCACTAGATACTATAAGTACCGCAATCGTCAGCCATTTTGGGGCAAAATCATGGCGCGAAATTTAAATTTGACATGTATTTCATACTTCAACTGCCGCCATTTTGGGGCAA
>JARJDZ010006090.1:0-135956 GCA_030264555.1 Aleochara sp. GC000083
GGATTGAGCAACTCTTAAACTTCTTTAAAGATTACATACACTAGCTATCATATTCTATTTTTGATTAGATAAGCATCCTCTCTTACTATTATCTAATTCATATTGCAATGATGTGATTTCCTAACTGTGTTATATAAAGTGTGGCCACGGAATTATCAAAGAATTACATAGAAGAAGCAGTTGACGTACCAAGTTAGGCTCGGAAGGTAATGATGTGGTGCACACTTCCATCAACACAAGGTAACAGCAATGGTTAGCGTTATTCCATGACATTGGTGTATGCAGGGGTACCTAACAAAATTTTAGAAATTGCCAATTAATTATTTATAATTTACATTTTTAACTACAACTTACCAATCTTAATGATCCTTGATGGGATCTACATGAGGCTGAATATTGTGTCGATTAATCCAATGTTTAATATCAAATAATGGATTTGATTACATGAACTACGAAAAGCACTGTTTTCTTGTTGCAAATCTTCCGTTGTAGAGTGATTGTACGCTTGTTTAATAAAAATTTCTTGAAAAACAGAAAAAGTTTTGTCACATCAATTTAAATGGCGGCGCTTTGACCGACTCTAAAATTCAAGCATGCGCAGTTGAATTAATAATCTACAGTGTGACTCAGAAATTTTTGTTGAACTTTGATAATTATGTAATATTGAAATTTTGGTACCTTCTGTAACTGATCAGGAATCCCCTTTCCTTTTTATTACACATCACTAGCTGATAAGTCTGCTATGGCTCTCAACAAGTTATTAATTTTGAGCACGATATCTTTCTTGATGTATCGCCCTCTATAATACATCCCTCCCACCTTAATATCTTAACCATGTTTTCCAAACGTTTAAATAATACTATTCTGAAAAGGATGATAACTATTAATTTATGTAATTTGTTTAGGTTTTCTAGTTGTATAAGCTCATCATTAGTTAAAAGTGCTGTTTCGAATTGTGCTTGTACCCTAAACAACTTTCATCACACAAGAAAACTATCAAACTGCTTGAGCAAACACAAAGCGCAACAAGTAACAAATATTGATGCAAAGTTACTTCCAAAGCATAAAGAAACAATATGTGCATTAGCTTCAGGTAATTTAACTATCTTTGCTCTATTGCACTATTTAATTACTTGTACTCTAGGAAGTGGAGCATGTGGTGTTGCTGTAATAAGAATTTCTGGATTCAATGCTGCAAAATTATGTACCTTATTTATGAATCCACATGCAGCTATAGTTGATACACAATTGAAGCTACCAAAACCAAGATATGCAACATACAGCAAGATCTACAATCCAAAAACCAAAGGCATCATTGATACAGGATTGGTTTTGTGGTTTCCTGGCCCATCTAGTTTCACAGGTGAGGATGTAATTGAACTACAAGTACATGGGAGTCCTGCTGTAGTTAAATGCCTGTTGTCTGCCATTGTTGAAACTAAATTGGCAAGACTTGCTGAGGCTGGGGAGTTCACTCGCAGGGCTTTCCTCAATGGTAAGATGGATCTTACTGAAGTAGAAGCATTAAGAGATCTTCTCACAGCAGAGACTGATATGCAAAGGCAACAGGTAAAAGGCATTCATCACTAAATACATGTAATTAAATTTATCACATTTTGCAGGCATTGGCTCTTAGCAAAGGTCTGCAGAGTAGGAAACTTTCTGAATGGTTAAGTCAATTGTCAGAATGCACAAGTCTAATTGATGGACACATTGAATTTGGAGATACTGATGATGTTACCATTGATATGACAATGATAAATGGTCAGCTTATACAAGTTTATGAGGAAATGATGTTGGCAATTGAGCGAAGCAATAAAGGAATGACAATTAAGTCTGGCATCAATATTGCTCTCTATGGGATGACAAATGTTGGAAAGTCTTCACTTCTTAATGCACTGACGTCTGAAAATCGGGCTATAGTCAGCGATCTACCAAATACAACCAGAGATCTTATTGAAGTGCATATGGATTTGAATGGTTATGCAGTTAATTTGATTGATACTGCTGGATTTTATAATGATCCAGCTCATCATGTTGAAACTGATGCTATGAACAAGAGTATTGAAGTCCTCTTTCACAATAATACTGCAGTACACATTCTTGTGATTGCTGCTGACTTCATTATTGACACAATGAAGAAAAACTCAATAACAGTTCAACAATGTTTGAAACAATATGTTGAAAACATGTATGTTTCCGGGCTGTTGAACGACAACCCTCTAAATAATAATGAAAGTTTGGACAAGTTATTTGTGAAAAACACAATTCTAGTTGTTACCAAGATGGATTTAGTTACAGAAAATGATAAAAAGCTGCTTGATGAATTGTTGTTAATGCCAAATGTAATTTCAACTTCAGTTGTTACAAATGTAGGAATTAATCAGCTTATGGATGAATGCATTTTGAAAATTAAAAAAATGTATGTATTAATAAAGATTAATTGGCAAAATTTTCATTTTCATTTGTTGCAGATATTCTGATTTCAATCCAGAGGAAGTTCAGTTCATTTCAATGCGATTGATTGAAGGAATTAAAAAGGCTGCAAGTTTTGTAGAAAAATCGATTAATATGGAGGGATCTATTGATATGAAATCCCAATTTATGCATAGTGCAATCAAATGCCTTTCCAATATTTCGGGTAGGACTTACACAAATGATATCTTAGATGACATTTTTGAAAATTTTTGTGTTGGCAAATAAACATGTTGAAAATGTAGATATGAAATTTTTGAAATGTTACTCTGTAAAGAATATTTTTCTATAAAATTCCTGCCTGCAAGGATTATCCACATAATTATATATTGTAAATATGAACCAAAATGATTTTTGATGAACAAATTTTGTACTGATTACTAAAGTTAAGTCATTGATAACTTTCAGAACTAAGTTGATGTTTAAATATTGTTATTAATTCAGTATTGTTGTTATTTGATTAATAATAATATATTATGTCGCTGCAATTTATTTAAATGGAATTGTTTGATTGTGTTGATGGAAATATTGTAAAATTCTATTTTATAGTAATTAGAAAATAGTTTTTTGGCTATCACAAATTTACTTTCATTACTAGACTATTTCAGGTAATCTGAACATGCAACTATGTAGAAACTTAGTTGTACTAATAAAAAGAAAAATTGTTAAACCAAAAACTACTTCTTTTCTTTTTTCTTATTAATATCAATTGCAATTAGATCATTTATGATCGCATGTAACAACTGTTTGCGTATCGTTGTTACTGTAAATGTTACGAAACCCGATCGGGTTGATATTTTTTTCGCAAAATAAACTAATTTCTATAATTTAAAATAAATTTTTGAAAATAAAAAGATCTCCCAGGCGGGGAATCGAACCCCGGTCTCCCGCGTGACAGGCGGGGATAATGACCACTATACGACCTAGGACTTGTGTTAGGACATTAAATGTTAAGTCTGAAAACATGAAGAGTCATTATTAAATTTGAATTTAAACGAATAATTTGAATAATTCCATTTAAAATGGACTTGAGTCCAGATTGATCTAGTATGTTAAATTACTCCTCAAGAAGCACAGAATTAAAAAAATCACAATTTCATATTTTTCCAGAACTATCTAATTTTGAAATCAAGAAATCGATGTTTATATATGTAAAAGTATGTAATAAATGATTTTGTTAAATACACTGACTAATTTTTGCTCAGTTTTTTAATTTAAACCGCAAAAATAAGAAATTGGGAAATAATATTGCTACTAGTGCACTCTGACGGGCAGTGGTGTAAGTAGTACTCTTGCTCATCATGAAAGAAGAATACTATTTTACTGAAAATATATCTAATTGTAAATATATTTTCCAATTATCCCCGTAATCATGAATATGTTTCTTATTTCATTTTCGAATGCATAATTCCGGAAAAAATTGTAAATTATTTCATACAAATTCAGAATTAGCTTTTGAAAAATGTGTATACTAAGTTGCCTACGTTAAACTGAAATTAATCAATAAAACAATTTGAACGCGAAAGTATTCGGTGCATTAAACAAAAAACGATTCGTTTATGGATCAATTACTTAAAAGTTATATAACCCCATCGCAACAATGAGATTAGAAATCATCAGCACCAAATGGAAAGTCCATTAATTAGCAGCGTCTGGCCCAAATTCTAACATCAAACCTCCGTTCTTCAACGTTGATATCTCAATATCTTGAAGACTTGATTGCGATTAGCAACATTTTGACGACCGGATGTAAACACCCGAAGCATTTAGCATTTCTATTCTCTTCGATTAAAAGCTGCCTTGAACGTATTAACAAGGTTCTGGTGGCTTTTGGCTTTATCTAAAACTATCAAACGATGATCAAATGTATTCTGGCATAATTTCGCTTCCTATGCGGACGTACGCATGTGAAACAAAGAGAACAATACGTTACAAACCTTTAATTCATAATTTGGCCGAGTGACGTTTGCTAATAGATTCGAATCTTTCGAATCCAACAGAAGACGAGCGAGCGGCCACAAGAAGAAGGATGTGGCGTAAAGTAGTCGTGTTTAAAAGGAGGCGAGGCGAGAAATAATGTGTATATATTCTAGTCGGCATCGCTAATTAATAAGGTATTGGTTGTCGTGTGTTATTTTTCGAGCGAGCGGTGTAGCATGCTTTTATCGTTTTAAAGTGCTATCGCGCCGCTGGATTGTAATTTTCGACGCCGACGAAGCCTTCTGCCTTCCACTTCAATTCACACTTGGTGTTCACCGAATCCACCACGAAATTTCACTTCTGCACCGCAATTCGCACGGGGTAAGTTGCCCTTGCGCATAACCTACAAATAAATTCCACTTACAATCTTCCAACTTTTGTTTGTATCCTTGCAGGTTGACTTGTTGCCATGACGACGCAATGTGATGTATTGAAACACTCCGAATTCCACGGACGGATATACAACACATGTTTGTTAGTATACTTTGCATTTAACCGGCATGATCTGCCGAATTGCTGCTGCTGCTGGGAATACACCAACGATGACCTATCGAAAATATCCGCGCTCGGTGCGAGATGCTATCCGCGTAAGTGCCAAAATGTGCTTACCTTTCTGTTGCTTGCACACCAGTTGTTTCCATTTTGTTTGTTTTCAGATCGACGGCCATTTTGATCACACACAACACCGCGTAGCGATTGTGCAGACGGTCGACATTTCGCCATCGGTGCATTGTTTATGCATGCATGGTAGCGCAAATAAAACGGCGGACGTGTGTTGTTGCTGGTTGCCGCATCGCACGCGATGCTGGCGGTGGTGGTGGGGCGGCACCAGGGTGAGAGGTGGGTTGCCTGCCTTTGTTCGGCAATTGGGGAGAATGTTTTTGATCTTATTTTGCCAACATGTAAATATTCCGCACACACGTCGCGCAGACAGTTATGTGAGTGACGCGAATTTGCAAGCGCAGGACGTGGCGAATATGCTGATGGGATGTCATGTGTTGGGTGAATTGATGTTTGACATGTGACACATACGACAAAATGGCGGTGGTTCGTTGCGGAGGGAGCGTGGAATGTTTATGAGGAGTTTTCTTGGAATATTTTCGTTTGAATTACTAGAAAATAGGATTGATTCGGGTATTTCCGGAATTATCCGTAGACAATTAACAATGGTAAAGAAATCTGTAATTTCAACTTATTATTTCCAGGTCTGGACTTCAGAAATTTCGGGGAACAAATTTCTTACAAAAACTGGAATTTTCCGGAATTTTTCGGGGAAAAACTACGAAATTGAAATGTGGCTGGAAATTCCTGGAGGAAATTCATACAGGAAAAAAATATTGTGAGGAATATAAAAGAGGCAAAGTTATCCTGCGGCATTCGTATAAATATTTCGACGCTTCGAGGAATCCAGGACAAAGAAAACGGGAAAACATTTATCATATATTTTCGCAACGTATTTCTGCATTTCACAACTCGAGGAAAAACCCGGAAATTCTAAAAATATTCCCTCAAAAATACATTCCATTCCTTTATTTCAGGATAATTTGCATATATTATAAAAATATTCTCATTCTCATTCATTTTATTGTATTTCTTTTATTTTGTAAATCTGTCATTTTTGACAGATGACAGATAGATGTTAACCAATTAATTTCTGTAACAATCCAATTAATTATTAAGTGATACCATTTGTTTAGTTAAACGTTACAAGTGTATGTTACATGCGGTTTGAACAACAATATGGCGTGCATGAATAGACGACGTCATTCCAACTATTGTGGCGTTCATATAGGCAACACAACATGCACGTCAGTCATTACATCACCTAACTATGCGTGTGAATGGTGCGTAAATAAAAAAGCTGTCATAATTGTTGTGCGCTGATGGGAAATCGGCGTTTTGTATCTCAATCATCAGCGTGCACTTTCGACGCTGTCATCGGCGCCTTTCGTCGTCGTCGACGTGAATAGGGGTTTAATGAGCTGCCCTTAGCACAAAAGCGCATTTCTCCGCGCCGCCGATGGCCGACACAATGGCAGCCAATGTTTCTCGACGCATACACACAACACACCGAGGCGCGCACGTCGCTCGCGCGCGCGTGAAGAGGATAGATACCTTTTGTGCGAAGATGTCCGGCCGCACAAAAGCCACTCTTGGCCGCAATAAACCGTACACAAAATGCCTGTCAAATAAGTCGTGTTTTGATATTGTTTTAAGCAATCGTAATACGTACGGCCGCCGCCACAATGCGATCTGTCATTATATACCCATAGGGCCGAAATGCGACGAGTCATCGTGCTCTTCGTTCGTAATAATAGCCGGCTGGATGCTGACAGGCACCGACCGTCCATTTAGAGGTTATAATATGATGTGCCGACAAAAGGGCTCGAAATTTCTGCTACTTAATGTTGATTTTTTCCCAGCCAGCCGGTGAGCCTCTTAATGGCCCGACACTGTCTTAAGTTCTTTGTTGGCAAACCCGTATTTGTTGATTGTTGCGTTTGGAAATCTCCAACTGGATTGTTTGTGTTGCTGTATGCAACCATATGTACATCCGTGTAATTTGGGTTGCAGCGACTACAGGTGCGCGGGTTGACATTTATGTCAACATTATACAATACAAACATTGGATGGAATATTTCACTTGTGGGGTCCAGATGAGAATACAAAATGCGTGAAGACAAAACGCAAGAGGGAAACCACTGATTTGTTTGGTTTGGCATATGGTGGCTCGATCAAAAGTCAACGAAAAGTCGAGTGTTTGTTGTAAGCGAACTCCGGTGGACATTGAGACACACTTCGGCCTTCTGGGCAAACAGCAGCCCGCCGAACACGCAGCCATCTTCACGCTCGCAGGAATGTTACCAACGAAAAAAATCACATTGTTTGTATTGTCACAATGCACCAACAGGAAAAACGATCAAGAAACACCATCAAGTTGACATTCTCAGTGGTCTCGTCACAAGGGTGGGGGCTGTAGATGTAGGGGCGTGGAGGGGGAAATTCATTGTGTCGGCCGGCTGATTGAAGGACCAATATTTACCGAAGCGCGCCGAATGTTTTCGGTGCTGTTCACTCAACACCTTCATGTTTTATGTAACTTGTATGCAAATAGGGTTGCCGGCTTCTGGCTCGTTGCGCCCGGTTTGTGCTTTCCTGGTTGCCCACACGGTCCGTTCATTTGCACGTTTCTACAACTGTCAATGTGTAGGTGTGTGGGTGTGTGGGTTTGGGGGGAAAACCGAAAGCAAAAGTTCCACCAACCGACGAATGCAAAGCAGCCCCCCCCCCCCCCCCCCCAGCGTGTGCTGTGCTGGTGGCGTGTTTTTTATTGAATTATTTTATTCCAGCCGCCACTTCACTTTTGCCGCGGCGCTGTATGCGAATGCGTCAAACGTTGTGCAGCATTCCGGCGTGAAATGTTGGGGGCGTTTGCCGCCTCCATCGCCATGGGCGCCACATCGCCCCCCACTCTTTTACGGTCTTTGGCGTTCTTTGCGTATTTTGTAGATGCATACATTACATTCGTTTGTTCAATACAGAATAAAATATCTGAGAAAATAATATTTTGTTTTTTTTTTGTTTTTTTTCCGACATTTTGTTTTTTAATGTCATTCACTTTTTCAACTAATACCATTATCATAACATTCATTTTATGGCATTTTATTCCTTTCATTTCGTTTTTTAAAAGTAATTATATGTCCTGAAAATTATGAGTCACCCCTTGTATATTTTATTTATATGGTACAATATTTGATAATACAAGGTGTGTCTCATTAAACTCTTGTAAAGTAGTGTCTTAAATATCTAACATTACTTTTTTCATACAATTGTTTGAACAACCTTTGTATATTTTATTTTAAAAAATGAAATTTTTACCCTTTGTTTTTGTTTCTTTTTAAATTTTTTTTTGCTTTTTTGGCTATTGTTATTGCATCCGCCCAATAATATCTTTGAATTTGATGTGTTGGCGTGATCGCGGGAAATTTCAAGTGGTAAAACGAAACGAATCGATCCAAGGAAAGCAAACTCTTGAAAAACACATCGCTAAGAAAACAAAATGGAGTGCTTGAGATGTCAAACGCGAAGAAAGCCACTCGAAGATGATTTTTCGTGATCTTGATCGATTATCTTGCTTCCAGTCGTTTCCCTTGAGGAAAATCAACAAAATTCCAAAAATTAAATTGAACTGCAAAAAAATATCAAATATTTTTTGAAAGTCAAGGTATTGAAAATTTTTTAATTCATTATTTATTTTTCTTGTTTAGAAATAGAAATATGCAACAGGAAATTTTTTAAACAAAAAAAATTAAAAATTCAAAAAAACTTGGAAATGATTTTAATCGTAAAATCAGTTCCATATAAAATTAGATTCATATTTATCCCATTAAAACTAATTTCTTTTGCACGATTATTGTAATTTTGTTACACTTCTTACTGTTTTTTATTGTCTTCTTCGTGTAAAGTGCATTTGAAATTCCATATTCCCACGTTCCATCATGATCATAACCTCAAAGCTGCCTTTCATGGTATGTGCAATGAACAGCAGCACTTTTCGCACCCACCTGATCAACAACAAAACAACAACAACGAGAGAGCACTCTTGAAATTCCGAATGGAATCGAGCCAAACAATAACAATTCCACAATTCTTCTCGTCCATCTCGTTCGAATCCATCCTGAAACTGGAATTGTAGCAAATGCGTCCATTTTGTATTATTATTCTTATCTTGGGTAATATCTGGGTGTGATTGTCCCGTTTGTGAAATGCATTCATTGCGATTGTATTGCAATTGTATGCGGGCGTTTTGCACAAGATGTGCGAATAATAACAATGGATGCAAACGGAATGAGTGAATAATGGTGGCAAAAGGGTTCGCAAATATCATTCAAAATATCTCTTATCTTTGTTGTTTTGTGTTTGGTGGTTTGTTCAAGTGCCGTTTCCGGTTTGGACGAAAACAGATCATATTACTTTGGAAAAACATGGATTTTGTGTGGAAGAATTGATTCTGAAATAATTTTTGACTGATTTTACTGATAAGATTCAAAGTATATTAATTTAGATTCTATATTCTAATGAAATTTGAATTTTAACTTATTCGATTTGTTTATCGTTTAAAAGGTGGAAAATATAAACAAATTAATGTTACAACTTTCAGAAGATTTAACTATTTTCTAAATTTAAATATTGTATTTTTGTAACAAAGAAATATTTTTTGGAAAGGAAATTAAATATATAATAAATATAGGACTAAATCCAAAAACTTTTTTGGGATTTTGAACATTTAAAGAATCACCACGAATTGTAATCTTAAAGTTTTCAATTTTATCAATAATTAACCAGAAATGAAGACAAAAATTGTAGTGAAATTTATATGCAATGTATATTAATTGTATATTTTCACATATATTTATATAAAATCAAACATATTTTATTTAATGAAGAAATCAGTTATATCAAAAAAATAACGAAAAATTATCAAATGTCAATCAAAATATAAATTCCAAATTCTGAAAATTTATAAGATTCAATTCAATTTCTTTCTAGAATCATCTTGATTTAAAACAAAAAAGTAATTATTACTGCATTTTAATGTAATTACAATCAACAAAACAAGGATAAAATATTAAAAGTTCTAAAAGTTTTTGTCAAATTTTTTTCTGATAATTGCCTGTTATTAAAATGCATTAAATTCGGATTATTTTAGTCAACAGAATTCCCAAAATTAAAATTAATCTGAATTTTAATCAAATTAACTTTAATTAAAGAATTCTGAAGAGAACTGAATTTTACACTTAAAATCAAATAAAAATTTCATCAAAATCGATTTTCTTGATTTAAATTTATAATGTTAATGCACATATTTACATGAAATGAAGAGTAATATAATTAACAAGTGATTTATGTCAAAAATTTATCAAGAATCAACATATTACATTGAAAATAAATTTTGATTTAAGATTCCCCAAAAAAATATAATTTATTTTAAATTTGTAAATTCTGATAGGATTCAGTAGAATTTATTTTAAAATCTTGTTTATTTATCTGTTTTAATATTTATTTAATTATTATTAATCGATTTTTCATCGAATTTCAATATAATAACATCAGAAGAGTGATATATTAAAATGTTGAAAGTTTGCATTGTTGAATTTTGCAATACTGATAATAGTTTATCACTAAAAATCAATAAATTCGTATTATTGCTATCAATAGCATCTTAAAATCACAGATATTCTGAAGTTGATTCAAATTAACTTTAATTAAAGACTTCTAAAAAAAAGTTGCAATTAATTTTACTTGTAAAATAAAATAAACGATTAATTAAATTTAATCCTCTTGATCAAAAATTATATTGTTATTGTACATTTACATAAAATTAAGCTTAATCTGACAAACAAATCATTTATATCAAAAATTAACAATAAATCAAAATGTAAATTTGAATTTAACTTTAATTAAAGAACTTTGAAAAATGTTTTAAATTTTTAAATTTTCACAAGTTTCAACGAAATTTAATTTTGATTGTTGTTTACACAATAAAAACACAATTATCATTGAATTTCAATGCATAATTACATTAGGATAACAAAATATCAAAATTGAATTTTGAATTTATCTCAAGATTTGACTATATTGATAATAGTTTATTATTAAATTATTAAATAAAGATAGAAAAATCATGCTTTCAATCTAAGAAATCCTCCAATCTTAAATTACTTGAATTTGATTCAAATTAACTTAAATTAGAGATCTCTAAAAACAAGTGCAATGAATATTACCAGTAAAATGAATTTCACTTTTATTTAGATTATCGTTTTCTTTAATTTTTGGTACAGAATACATATTTTCATTGTTAGTATTGTAATTATATTGTAATTCAATGAAAATAATATATAATCACCTCCAAATCCAACTAACAACCCTCAAACGAAAAATTCCTCACATACCATTCTTAAAACCCAGCGAAGAAAAACAAATCCATCTCGACACACTCGAACGCATCCTCAAGATGTGTTTATGTATATATTTTCCCGAATCGAACCGCAAAGCTTGCAAACAACCAGCCAAACCCAACAACTCAAGAAACCATCGAGGGCAAAAATAACGAAATTCTCTCCAGTGGCGTCCGTCGACCACCATTCCGGTTCTTCAACACCTCGCTGCGCTTTGTTTGCTTAAACAATTGCAATCAAAACGAGCCATGCGTATGCACCCATTACCCATTCGAGTGTTACCAATTTTTTTCGTCTTTGCACTTCTTCGCCCGTGGTCCATTATTGCCCTCTAATAGGGCCCAAAATGGGCGCTGTGCTGGTCGTGCATCGATGCCTCGACACAGACGCGTCTAATTGTAATCGAATTGATCGGCAGCGGCGCGGAAACGAGTAAATAATTGCGCCCAAGGGGGTGGTGTGCAGCGCCCTCCTGCGGCGTCTTACTTACGCACCGCCGCGCCGCCGCCGCCACGACTTGTCGCATTGTTGTCAATCGGTGTATAATTGTAACAGTTAAACGTGTTCGCCGCCCATTCGCGCAATGGTGGCAATTGAGTCGCAAAACGGACTCAATATGCCCCTCGAGGGTATGCGCGCTAAATACCATGTGGGGTGTGCTAAATGCACACGTATTCAAAAGATTTGCTTTTCGGGGCTGTTGAGTGTGAGGAAAATATGGATTTGTTCGGCTGGAATGGATTTCGAGATGGGAATTTTTCGAAATTTTAATCTTGTTACATGTAGAGATACAATCACAATGTTGAAAAAAGGTGGTGAATTAATTTTGAGGAGGTTTTATGTGAATCTAAACAAATGTGGAATTAGTTTTATTCGTACAATGCATCCCATGTTTTTTTATATTTCACAAAAATATCGTTTTTTGGTCAAATAATGAATTATATCAAAATATAAATGAACCACAAAATTGAAAATTAATTTATACGATGTTTTCCATACTATTTTGTTTTTTTTTGTGGATTTTTTTACACAGAAAATGTATTATTATATATATTTTTATATTTAAATATAATTACTATGCAAAAAAATTGGTATTAACTTTAATCTAGGAAAATGCGAAATGAATCTCTGAATAAAATATATTCCATTTTTTTAAGATTTCATAAATATTATTATTATTATTTTTTAAATAATGAATAATATCCAATGATAAATACATCATAACATTCACGAATTAATTTGATAAATTTATTATTGCAAATCTTTTAGATTTTCTAGTTGCGTTTCTTATTAAACAAAATTTATGGAATTGCATCAACAAAAATACAATAACTATATTGAAATACCTGATAATATTGATTTTATTGATATTATTTGAATTTAAAGATATGAAGAATGAATCAAAAAGACTATTCCACATTTTTTGAAAAGACAAAAGTTACTTTTCTACTGCAAAGAAATAAAATTATTTATTGCAAAATTAAAATCGATCATCACTTTTACAAATTAATTTCTAAGATTTATTCCATTTTATTTTAATTTTTTTGTAATTTTTCATTTGAAACAGAAAACTTATGAAATGGAATTAACAAAAATTCAATTACAATTTTGATAAACATGGTGAATTTAATTTTGTGACTGTTATTTCAATCTTGAAAAAAATCAACTAAATTTTATTCATAAAATATATTTCATATGTCGCCAACAATTCATTTATAGAAATGAGGAATTATATCAAAAAATAAACGAATAAATTAATTGATAAAAGTTAATTTTAGACTCTTTAATTTCGTTTCTTTTTAAACAGGAAATTTATGAAATTATATCCATAAAAATACATTAATTATGTTGAAAAACTAGTTAAATTTAGATTCCAAGATAATTATAAAATAAAACTTAATGATAAAATAATTCTGCATTTTCTTTTGAGATCACAAAGAATATTTATTTTACTGTAATAATAAATTATATCAAAATGAAAATGAATCACGATATTTTCAAATAAATATACAGAATATCTTTCTGGTATTTTATTAAAAGTGTCTAGTTATAGTGCTTTTGAAATAAACAATTATGAAATTGCATGAAGAAATACATGATAATACTGATTTTACATGAATCTAATAAAATATGAAATGAATACTACGAATAAAATATATTTCACAATTTCTTAGATTTCAAAAACATAATGTTTTTAAGTATGAAATCTTTCATTCATAGTTTAATTTTATGCTTTTTTAGACATTTTTGGTTAATTTCGTTTTGAAACAGAAATTTGGTGAAATTGTATCAAAAACATACTGATTCTGTTTATTTTTTTGTTGATTCTAGAATAAATTGGAATGACATTTATTGTACAAATATATTTCACAACAAGTTTAGATTTAAAAAAATATTATTTTTTCCATAAATAAGGATTTTTATAAATGTTTAGTGATTTTCCTTATGAAACAGAACATTTGCGAAATAGTAAGTTGTCTGAAAATAAAACTGGAATTTTGAAAAACCTGATAATATTGTTTTTTTGGGAATTATTGGAAACTATGTATTATAGAAAACTTTGAAATGTATCTTATGTATAGAATTTATTCCACTTTTTGTTAGATATCACAAATCAAACATGTCGACTCAAATAATGAATTTATCTTACTTTTCTTTGTTTCTCATTGATTTTTCTTTACAGATAAACCAGGTAAACTCAAAAAATGAGATTAGCAAAAAACCATGTAGATTCAACCCTGAGATTATCCAAATTTGATTGCACCTTCCGGTTTTCCCCCATCCATCCATCCATTCACATCCCCAAAGAAAACCAAAACAGCTTCACTCCATAAATACTTAAGTACCCTGAGACAACTTAAGCCATCAACAACTTAAGACACCACCATCGAACAATAGTGATTCTTTCAAAAAATACCATCTCTGATGATCTCTCGTCAACACCTTCGATTCTTCTTCGCAAACATCAATGCGTTGACAAATTTGAAAAACCGTGCGAAATCCCTTTAAAATAAATTGTCGCCTTTTGGACGATAATCATCAGCAAAATCCAAACTTTCCGCATTGTCCACCAGCATCCACCAAATTGGAATCTGCTTCTTCCAGCCGAGAAGCCACAGAAGTTGAGGACCTCATGCACATCAAGTAGATTAGACGCACAATGAGTGCATACTTAAGTACGAAAATCTGTTGTGCGAACGAGGGTGTTGTCGCTAAGTACGGCTTCATTCATTCATCAAGCCGGCAGGCAACCAAACACACACGTGCACACAAAAGTGGATTTCGGATTCAATCTTTCGTTGATTGTCGAATGACGCCATTGTTGCTGCTTTATGTGTGTGGCGGGGCGTTTGCGGTGAGGTTAATCGTATTAATTCGATGGATTTGTACGATGGTCGACTACTTCCGGTCACTTTTTCACCCCCATTGATGACCCGATCAATCAATGCATTCATTGTCATTCATTGTCACGTAATTAACTTGATGAAATTCGTTCATTTGTTTGTTAATAGATGGCGCCACTTACAAATTCAATAAAAAATAAATTTCTGAAATTGTATAAATATTTGTTGCAAAAACAAAAACAGTAATTGTTGTTGTTGTACTATATTTACATAGAATATATCATTTGATTATCAATACATCAATCCAAACGGATCGGATACAATTTGCAATTTTACATTTACATTTTGTTGCAATTTGTTGCTATCTGCAATCATCTGTCATCATCATAATTAACATTAATTTATGTACATTAAGGATTTACGCATTAAAATTTACTACATGTCAAAATTTTGAGGTTAAATTTGATCTGTCAGGTTAAATGTCAAAAAAACGAGAATAAATAGTAAAAATGGATTCATACCCATGCAAATGCAATCCTCATAGAGTGACACAACAATTAATTGGTAAATCAATAAATATTTACAATGAATAACTGGATTCGGTGGGAAATTGCACAAAATTGCAGTCATTTCGTACGCAAACATTGAAGAGAATTTCGTGCTTCGTCCGAATTGAGGTTATAAAACTAAAATCACATGAGCGCACGTCATCGTTACGTCATTCATTCTGACGTTCGCACGTCATTTACACGTCATCACCGCCATCGCCAGTCACTTCCGGTTGGGTCGCGGGGCGCGCCTGCAACAGCGCCTGATAGTAGTTGACAATCGGAAAGATGGGCGGCCATGGTGGGCCGCGTCCGGCGAGCATCGTCGCCTCCTGGGGCTGCGCCTGCTGCGGATGCTGCTGCTGCTGATGGTCGCTGGAGACGACGTCAATGTCCTCCTCAGCAGTCTCCTCGCCCGAATCGGGCGCCAATAGTGACGCCACATCAAACTGCCGCTTCCTCGACGACGACGACGACGAGCCCCGCGCACCTGGAGGTCCGACGGCGGGCAGCACGTTGAAGACGGCGGCCGTCGCCGACGTGGACGCCGCCATCACCGACGGACTCAGCGGCGGCGGACTCGGCGAATCCGCCCCATCCTCATCGACGGCCAAACCCATATGCTTCCGCACCTTGCGCTGGGCTTTCCGCCGACGGAAGTCGCCCTTGCGGAAGTCGTCCACGTTGGCGGGATGGATGGCCCAGTAGTGCCCCTTGCCGTTGGCGCTGCGCCCCGCCTTGATGAAGCAGTCGTTCAGCGAGAGGTTGTGCCGGATGGAGTTGCGCCAGCCGGGGCCGCGCGTCCGGAAGTACGGGTAGTGGTCGAGGATGTGCTGGTAGATGTCCGAAAGGACCAATTTGCCTTCGGGTGCGGAGAGGATGGCCATGGCGATGAGGCCGATGTAGCTGTGCTGCGGCTTCGGTTCTTCCGGCTGGAGGACGCGCGGGAAGAGCGGATAGCACGGCAGCGGCGTCGGGAAGGGGTTGATCAGCGGGTAGCGAAGACGCTCGGCGACGGCGTACTGGTACAGCTGGAGGCGGTACTGGTCGATGGGGAGCAGCGCCCGGGGGCCCGTGTCCAGCGCGAACGGCATCGGAAGACGTGGAGGTGTTTGCGTCGTTGGCGTTTCGTTGCTGCACATTTTTGGTCAAATGTCACACTCACACTGGTTGCTATAGTTACACGAGAGGATCACTGGATATAAACAGTTTGATGCACTAGGTTCGAGATCCGGTTCACTGGGTTCGAGTTTTCGGACGTGGGGCGGCTTCAGGCTGCACTCCGACGGCGGCTGCACGCAAAGAGGACCATCAGCATCTCTAAACACGGTACAAACACGTCTATTTGTGCACCAATATTTGCCAACACGAAGAGTCTACGCGCCAGCGTCCGTATTGGGTAAGAGGGGGGATGTCTACCTCCCTGAAACATCCCTCCACCAATCCTGATTACGTTCACCACTTCCGGAAACTACGCGACTCCTCCTTCTTTTATATTACCCCCGTATACACACTCGTTCTCTCTTCTTCAATTAGTATTCCAATCGCACCATCTCTCTCTTCCAATTCTTCCTTCCTCTCCTTCTTCTCTTTCTTCTCTTTCTCCTCCTTCTTTATTCTTTGTTACTGATTCCGCGAATCTCAATCCATCTCTCTCCTCTTCTTTTTCTTCTCTCTTTCTCACCCCTATTTCTTCTTCTTTTCTTCTTTGTTTCTTCTTCTCTTCTTCTTTACCCTCTTTCGCCTTTTTCTTCTTCTCTCTCTTCTTCGTCTCCTTTTTCATCTCTCTCTTCTTCGTCTCATTTTTCATCTCCTTCTTCCATCTGTTGATCGATCCTCAGCGTAGCAACAAGAAACAAAAGCAAAGCAATTTCGCTTCCATAAACAAACGTTACATCGGCAACAGAGATGGGTGTTGTTGACGGAGAGGAGTGGGGATGATGGGCGTGGTCTGCGAGGAGCAACAACAGGCAACACAACGGACAACAACGAACGCAAATAAACACGCCCGAAAAACAAAACAGCAGCGATTTGTTGCCGTGCTCCAGAAGACGTCTTCGCCGGGAATGTTTGCGTTGATGATGGCTTCCACCAAAGTCTCGGCACTTCTAAGACTTCGTTTTGTCTACGCTTTGTATATTCTGGAGCTGGTGTATGCAAGAGGGACGGATGCTTGATTGGATTTCATCATTCGAGGGTTGGAAAATCGTTAAAATTCGTTTTGGGAGCTTCCAGAAAATCTGCAACAACATCTACCATTGGGTTCAAAGGTATTGTAATTTTTTCTAATTCCAGAAATTTTGTGGAATTTCTCTGAAATCGATTTATACGATTATTTGAAGAAAACATTTGGATTTTTTGAAAATTTTGAAAATATACAATTTATAACCTCTGCATATTTTAATGAATTTCTGGAATTAATCATTCTGTATCTTAAATATTTGATTTGAAAACACACAAATCAAATAAATAAAACGCCATCTCGTTTCAAAACCAAAAAAACAAAAAACAGAAAAGTGACGAAAGTTCTAGAACAATACAAACAATCTGTGAATACAAACAAACGCAAAACGTCAAAGATGTCTCCTTAGCAATGAATCTTCTTGAACGTTGTCCACTCTTGCGGATCATCTCCGTCCGTGCGGACCGTATCCCGTATCAGATAACGATTGCATCCAGACTTCGGGATAACCGGGATGACTCCAAGGAACATGTGGTCACGTGCACCTTCCACACATGTCTCTCTCTTTCTCTCTGTGTTGTCTTTATGTGTATACACATACATGTGTGTATGTGTGTGTGTGTGTGGGTGGTATCATGAAAATACTCCTCTGTTTTGGAACACCGAATGCGTCCCACTAGATACGAGATGGGGGATTCCCCCGTGGGAGAGAGCGAACAATTGAAAAATAGAAACGAAGAAAAAAATAAAACAATTGCCATCGATCGCTGGCTGCGGACACAAAGATGGAACCAATCGACACGGAAAACCGCCGTTCCCAATTGTAAATGAACGGCCAATGTTCAAATTAACCCGTTGTGGAACCACACACATACATACACACACGCATACATATACACATACATATACATATACAAAGATATCTAGGAATAGGGATACATCGGGATAGATAGGTCAAAAGTGCCAATTGCGTCCATTTTGTTTGGTTTTTTTTTTTCATTCGTGACGATTTTTTCCATTCGTTCGCCATCGGATTACACATTCGTTTGTTTTTTTTTGCGGGATTTTTTTTGTCGGGGTGCTGTGATAATCATGGCGCAGGAAGAGCAGGAACACATGGCGTCGGACAAAAGTGTCTGGAAGCGTCGGGAGGCGCGAAATTCCGTTTGAGCAACACATTCGCACGATGAATGCAAATTCGGTGGTGGGGGAAGCGTAATTTTCTATTTTTCGATGCAATGCTGCAATTCAGAGTTGCAGGTAAATTTGCTGCTATTTTGTTCCATTTAATTTGTTGACTTTTTTCTGTCATTGAGATTTTTTTCTGCTTGTAATTTAACAAATTTCTTTTTTGATGAAGAATATTCCAGAAATGCATAGAAAGACACATTTTAACGAGCAAATCAACGAGTTATTAACAAGTAAAATAACGAGTGAAGCAACGAGTGAAATAACGAGTGAAACAATAAATAAAATAAAAACAAATAACAAAAAAATCAATAAAATAACAAATGAAATAACGAGTAAAACAACGAGTAAAACAACGAGTGAAATAACGAGCAAAATCTTGAATAAATACAAACAAAAATAAATGTCGACCATCATATTTTAATACAATCAAAAAAATTTGCATGGAAAATGATTGAATAATCAATTTATACGCGTAAATATTTGTCAATATTTTCCAGCGTACGCGATCAATGACGATTATTGACGACGCCATCCGATTAAGTATTTTGCCCGCATGTCCACAACAACAAAAACAGCAAATTGTTTACTAAAAAATACACGAACTAATGAGGTTATTTTCCCAGAAAACAAACCACCATCTTCTTCCTGCTTGGTCTGCTTCATTATCACCGCTTTCTTTGCTGTCTTTTCGTGAAGAATGCACGAATTTTTGCACATCACTTCGTGCGAAAATGTCCTGCAAGCGCGAAATTATTTTGCATAATCTTCTCAAGGTTCAGGGCGGTTTATTCCAAGCTTTCACGCACATGCAACACATACAGTTAGAAAGGAAAAAGATAGAAATCTCTCCGTCTCGGACGTAAAGCGAAAGAGAAAGTGAGAAAGGGGGAAACAATGACAAGGAGAGATAAAGATTGTGGACGTGAGGGGAGAATAAGGGTAGTGAAGAAGGAGAAGAAGAGAGAGAAGGGGTGATAGGGAGGGTACATGGAGAGGAGAGAAGGAGAATGAAGAGGAGAGAAGGAGTGAAAGGGAATGAAGGGGTGAGAAGGAGAGAAAGAAAGTGAATATGAACGAAGAAGAGGAAGAAGGAGAGGAGAAGAAGACAGAGAGAAGGAGAAGAAGGGAGAGAGAAGGAGAATGAAGAAGAGTGTAGGAGAGAAAAAGAGAAAGGAAGAGAAAGAGAAGGATGGAGTAGTACGTGCTGAGGGGCGGTGTGTGTTTTGCACAAACGTTACCACCGCCGCCACCGAAGATGCTCCTTTTCGAATGCGCACGCCTGCGGGGGCGGTGGTGGCAGCACGATCGCACGTATGAATCGTGGCCACCGTTCCGGAGATAGAGGGGGCGGCTGTAGAAGGCCCCCAGTCTCGACGTCCCGAGGGACGGCAGCCGTCTGTAATTAAACTGCCTCATGCCTCCCGACGACGCTACCGCCGCCGCCGCCGCCGTCGGTATCGACATCCATCGTTTCGACAACTCGCTCAGCAAACCGAGAGGATAATATTGGATGTTATCCGCATGTATCTACGGTTGCCGACCCAACGACGAGTCGTGCTGGAAGGGGATGGGAAGGGTGGTTGAAATTGATCAGTGGTTATGTGTTGGATCGACCTTAAGCGGATAGGATTATGCCGTTATTACCCGATTTTATTTCCACGGAACGTATCGTCAAGCCAATCCGATTTTCGTTTTTTTCTTCTTCTTCACTTTTGCTGCTTCATCTTCCCTGGTTGCCTCTTTCGACTTGAAATTGGAGAAGGGAGGGGGTTGTATGTATCGAAGCCGTCGTTTCCAGGTTATTTGCCATCGTGGATACACGAAGTTGAGATTGGAGTTGCTTTCATGTATATAACCTCAAAATAGCGAAAAGTCAATAATGTCATGGATGCCATTTTGTTCGATACAAACAAACAACAAAATTTGTTTATACATACGAAAACATCTTTAATCCGATATCAATCATTTTTTAATTTATATTTGTTACAACTTTCACGTCAATTGATTTCAAACTTGCATTTTACACATGACATTTGACATTTGACATTTGACATATGATATTTGACACTTGAATTTGACAAGTGACATTCGTCTCATCGTTAGATGATAATAAGACAGAATTAAAGACATATATCATCGTATCACTAATTAAAAATAAAAAATACAAAGCAAAAAATTACAAAGCGAAAAGAAGAGAACAAAATAAAAAAAAAACCGAAACAAAAGAACAACGAAGCAGATTCATTTGAGTCGTTTCATTCATTTAGTTTTTAGCAGTCACTCACTCATTCACATATGTATGTATTTAGTTTAATATGCAGAGAGGTTTAGTGCTTAATCATGTTGCATTATACTTCCATTCAGCATCCATTTTGTATTATTTATGCATATTAATACCGTCGATTGTTCGCTGTTTTCTATTTGTGTTTTGTTTTGTGATTGTAATTCTGTTTGGTTTGGCCCGAAATGTTTATTTTATGTGCCGGAAATTGTCCGAAAAGCAAGTAAATATTTTGTATTCGCATGTTTCGCCCTCTGTTGATCATTAAATAGAATTTTTGGTTTTCAATTTTATTCATTTAATTGTTGAATAATAATAATAAAGACAAAATGTTATAAAATATCTGTCATACGTTATTTGGTCGGTGACGTTTTCTCGAAAATTTCTTGTGAACGCATTGATTAGATGTATTTTTATGGTTCAACGGATCAAAATAATTGTGTCAATTAGTGGATAAGAGATTGATAACAATGACGTGCTTGGAAATGATGGAAATCCGACAACGTCGAGATAACAAAGAATGGACTTATAATTAATCAGAGATTTCATTCAGTTTTTCTTTGCCTTTCATTCTCTTTCCTTTACTTTCTGTCTCTTTTTATCTCTATAAAAGTTTCTTCCTTTTTATTTACCTTCCCTTTCTTTTCTTTATTCTTGCTTCTCCTTCTTTCTCTTTCCCTATCTCTTCTTTCTTATTCTTCTTCACTCATTCTTCCCCTTAATATTCCTATTCTCGTTTATTTACCTTTCTTTCTCTTTGTTTATCTTTCATTCTCCTTCATTGTCTTTCTTTCCTTTATTTCTCTTTCACCCTTTCTTTCTCCTTTTTCTCCTATCTTCCTTCCTCTTTCTTATTTCTTTCCACTATATCTTCCTTACCTTTCTTTCCTCTCTTTTTTTCTCTCTTTCTCTTCCTTCCCATCCTTCTCCCTCATTCTTCTTTCTATTGTAATTACATATTTTTTCACATCTTTCCTTATTCCGTCATATTGTGCCACCCCACAATATGAATATTACCGGCAACAATGACAACGCCTAATGAATCTATGACGTGTGCGTGCGCGCGCGCGCACAACAAAGATGCGCCCCCGATGCGACTTCCGGCGCATCGTACGCCGAAATAATCGGCAACAAAAACGTATTTTCTGCAAGATTTGGTCCGAATGCCCGATGCGTATACTACGCACACGCCGCCGCCGCCGCCACCGCCGTCGCCGTCGACCAAACCAACCATTGTTAATTTAATTGTTTCCGTTTTGTGCGCCCGCGCGCGCGCTTATCTAAAACGTTCCGTCCCGCATCGCAATGGTAACAAGCATAACAGCAACAAGCCGAAGAGCAACCTTATTCGAAGGGTGGCGTTGCTGATGGGGTGGGAGGGAGGCGGCAACACTGTGCTTGCATTGCTTGCTCGCCTGGTTGCTTGCTTGATGGTTGTATTGTGATGCCATTGAAACACAAGTTCTCGTATCTGCGAAATCATTATACAGTACTACCCCCACCATTTGAATATGTCAAATTGACAAAAAAATATTTTTTTTTCAAAATATTGTTTTAAATAATTTAATTCTAAATTTTATCGAAAATTTTTATGTTCAGTGATAATTTTGCCAAATTATTCGAGGCCTAGTGTATATTTTAGGCATTCGCTTCCTGTACATTCGCAAAATAGTTTGAATCGTTCGAGGGAAACGCAACCAATTTGGGGAAACGCTCAGGAAATTCATACTTGAAACGTTTTTCCTAAGTGAACCATTACGTTTTGTCCACCAGCTAAAATTCTAACCTATAAATGATTGAATTGTCATTTTTTATCGAATCCCCCTTCTTTCAAAGAAAATCATTTCAAATAAATTTTCTCCACAATTTTTTTCCTCAATTAATTATCCATTTATTTAATACATGAACCACTAGCGTCACCAAAATTCCGATTTTTCAAGAAAAATACCCTAAACATCCAAAAAATCTCATAAAAATTATCACCAAAGACAAAATTCAATCATCTATAAAGTAAATAAAAAAAAATTGGAGAAATTGAAAGAAAATTTTGAAGCGCCCTCTGGCGGCTGACACGAATAAACCCCCTCTTGTCGACATTTAACGGCATTTATCAAATAGATCATGTTACGATTACGTATGTAAATCGAAAACGGAGGGTGCCTGCTGCGACGGGGGTGGCATCGGTATTGGTGGCGGCGGTGGCTGTGGAGGAGCCGCCTCCCTGGGGAGCAGAGGGGAGCGTGCACCCTCTTATTAACTAATAGTGGTAAATACCGTGTGATGAGTCTAATCATAAGCTAATTCCCGATACTGCTCCCCTCCCCTACATGTTTCTCAACCCCCAGTGCAGCTATTTTTCGCTGCCCCCGGCAACCAACTCTACATCACTAATAAAACAATTAATGTGTGTCGCGTGTATAATGAATACTCTCTCGTTTCAATTTTTTCTTTTCAATGCGTTGACATTTCGTTATCACTAGTGGGGGAATTATGTATTCTCTTTTCCGAGGATGACGTATGATGTCATGTGATTAGTCGGGTGGGATGACAACTATCAACTGACGTTTAATTGACAGTGTAGTGAGCATTTTAGAGATGACAGATGTTCAATTCTTTATTGATTTGGACAAATTTAACATTGAATTCTTTTCTAGAAATATTTGGAATATAGTTTACTATTTTTTTTTTCATTTTTTTCCGAATTATATTTGATTTTTATTATCAAAAACTAATTAACTTATTTACACAATTAAAACGTCAAAAAAAGATTGAAAAAATCGACTTTTTAAATTATAAAGTAAATTCCAAATTTTTATGAATTATGAAAATTTCAAATTTCAAATTTCTTTTTCTGCATTTCCACCTTCACAACAAATAACAACCCTAAAAATAATAACAAATAACATTAAATTGTAGAAATTCCGCGAAATAAGGTACTTTCCAGTTATTTCTGAAATTTTTATCTGGAACTTGACAATTTTATGACATGCAAATCTCTTGATTGACAGATACCCTCGAGAAATCCAAGTCGTGGAAACATCAGCACGTCATTCATGTCTTGTTATGGCGGCAAGTTTACACGGCCGCTCCCAAACAGCAATATAGTTTTGTGTACGACGGGGGCGGCGTTGTAATTGTTGTAATTGTTTCAAATTGCATTATACGTGTTGTGCTGATGTTGATAATGATGGCGTTCGGTGCTGCCGCCACCGTCGTGTGCCTTAGTTGCGATGGCCGCCGGGGACGGTGGTGGGGGCGGTTGCTTCTCAAGCAGTTCGAAAACCGAGTGGAAACCTTCTGGAAAGTTTCACCATTCAATTTCGCTAAGAATCTAGCATATACTCTATTCCATTTTTATTTGAAATCAAAAAATTCTTCGATGTCCATTTTTTCTTGATGATTACCATATTTATACAAATTTAGTTTGATATCATGTTAAAAATGAAATTTTAAATTCTTTCCAATAATATTTGGATAATTTGATTTTTGAAATTCAAAATTGTTTTGAAAATTATTGATTATTTGGAACTTTGAATTTTGAAGACACATCACCATTAGCATCGTCATCGACATCTTCTTCATGATACTCATCTTCACATCTTCATCTCGATGAAAGCTCTCGCCTCTTCGTTTCTTCTCTTCGAGAACAGAATGGATGCGTTGAAAGCGGGCGTTCTTCAAATGCTTTTGTTGTTGCCGACAAACTCGAAGAAGAAGTGCAATTAGTACGAGATACACTCACACAATGCTGGCATCAATTCAGCAATCATATTTCAGGTCTATTTTTAGTTTACTAAGAAGTTAGAAACATGAAAATGGAAAAAAATTCGGTTATTCTATGACGTATCAAAGATTTTGGAGAATTTACTCCAGAAAATACAGGTGTAAACGAGCCCTCACATAGTAAAACAATGGCATTTATAATTAGTTGAAACATTGAATTAGATACACAAAAAAAAGTTTCAAAAATGTTTGTTAAAATTTAAATAGAGAAAATTTGGTGTACAAATACTAATGCTAATTGAACTAAATTATTAAAACTGCACCAAGTGACAACCTTTTTGTTGGTAGAAGGGTTCGACGACAAAGTTTACTGTTTTGAATATTAATTCAAATCCTCACCACCCTCCTTTGTGCCGCAAACTAAATACCTAGTGTTAGTACCTAGTGCATATATTTGCAAGCATCAGGGTACAACTGTGCAGAGTTTATAATGTGATGATGATGGGTTGATGATGGTCCGTGAAAGGGTTGACAATTCCCCTGGTATCTCCCTCTTTCTCTCTCCTTCTCTCTTTGTCTTTCTCCTTTGCCTTCTCTCCGTTTCTCATTCCATCTTCATCCTTCTCTCTTTTTCTCATTTTTCTTCTCTTCTTTGCTCTTTTTCTTTCATATTCTCCCCCTTTCTCATTCCATCCTTTTCGTTCTCATCCTTTCTTTCTCTCCCTTTCTTTCCTTCCTTTTCTTTCTCACCCTTTCTTCGTCACCCTTTCTTTCTCACACTTTTTCTCTCATTCGAGTTACTTCTCCGTTTCTCTCTCTTTCTTTCCTCAATCGCTTATTCCTTCATTCTCCTTCTTTCTCTTTCTTCCCCTTTCCCATTCTCATCATTTCTCTCTCTATGTCTCTCTGTTTCTCTCCGTTTCGATCCCTTTGAGTTGTATGATTTTAACCTATCGTTAATTACAGCCGGTGAAGTTGTCAATGGGCCGGCAACCAAAGGGTGTCCAATGACAGTTTATTGAATTACTTTGCAGGCCCTCCTTTCAACAACATGCTGCCGGCATCGAAGAACCGAACGGAATGTTTTATCGATGCCTCTCTCTCTCACTCACAATTCATCGACTACGAATATTGTGGTGCCGAACAAATGTTGCAGAAAATGTGACACTAAACCAATTATTGCGAAGATAGCCGGCTCTTTTATCTCGCAGTTGGCAGCGTCAATGCTGCAGATAATTTCATTCGGCACAAATTGATACGTTAGGGAATCTAACCTCAAATTTCATCCGATGAAATAGTGACATGTGTTCATAAGTGTGAATAATTACACACTCATATTATCAACCAACGACTTGCATCGTGTAAACCGACCCACAAATAAGTTATAAACCAATCTTAAATTATTGATTTTCAAAATCTAAATATAAAATCTTTTGGATGACAAAAACGGCATTGAATTTTGTACAAATTGTAGAAAATTTACTTCTTCAGTGCTTGTGCGCATTGTGTGTACATGGTTGCAGATTAAATCTCGCTGAAGGATGTAAGTAAGTGCTCAATGAGCATCAAGCCCTTAATCTCCACTGTCGTATTGTCAGTGACCAATTGAGCGTGGATGACAATGCGAACGAGTTGTCCGATGTGTGCGCACGCGCACACACAACCACTACTTGAGCCTGTCACAATATTTCCATGCGCATTCAATGGACATGTAAGCAAAGTGCATAAATGACGTGTCAATAGTTTTGACAGTGCTGTGTGATTAACGTCACACCTGTCAATTGACATTCACTCGGAACATTCAGTTTCGAGTTTAATGTACAATGGAACGAACAATTATTTGCAACTATGTTTTGGACGATGACTAGCAAAATATTTTTAAGTAAAGTATTTCTACTTTTTAATTTTAATTATTTTTATGAAATACATAGGCAACCTAATACACATAACCAGTTTATATCTTTTAAAACAAGTAATTATAAATTGAAAGAATGTTGGATCATTGATGTAATGTGTGATTTAATGAAAAACAAAATGGCGGAAAACCGGATATATACATTTATCAGAATAAACACGCCGCAAACAGTTGACTACCGATCAAAAATATGATCATCACATCCCCCTCTAACACAGATGTTACTCGACAACAATGAGAATAATCCCCGGCTTCCAATTACGCATGATCAATGCACACAATGTTGTGTTAGGTTAGGTTTCGAATGACAAGCACTCAATGCTCTCCCTGCATTGTTGAACAATTCGCCACCCGAAAATCCAATTCAATTAATTCGCACCATTTTATCCACTTCTTTATTGCGGTCATGTGATCCTAACCTCAACACCTCACAACACTGAATAAAATATCCTCCTTATAAGTACCCACTAATTTTTCGAGGGTTGTTATTGTATCTTTTGCGGCCCACAATACACACAATATAAATAATGTCCCTTTTCACCCCCCACTCCACTGACAAAAAAATGAAAAATTGAAGAAAAAGCAAGATGGAAGATCAAAAATGGAAAAATTAAATGTGACCTACCTCTCTATTCATGAGTAGATAATATGCGAAGGTAAAAACATTTTTTCGGAGCCTTTGTTCACTTTGGGGACAAAGCAAAATGGCGATTGATGTTTTGACAAGCTGTGAAAAATTCGTGCAAATTGCCACTTAAGTAATCTACTGTGTGTGCCATTGTGTCATTGTGACACATGAGGTGAAGATGAAATCTTCGGATGGGCTGCTGGCGGTTTTGAGGTTAAGTGTTTATTGAGCAAATATGCCAAATTCTATTCATGGGTTTTTAGCGCTTCAATGGGAGTATTATTGCTGAATAAATAAGCGAAACACGTTACTAAAAAGTAAGTAGCCTGAAATAATCATTAGAAAATTGTATTTGAAAAAAAACAAAAAAATAGTTTTTGCCATGATAGTAGCTAGATTTTAGTAAATTTACTGGATTTTAGTAGTAGTTTCAATTAGAAAAATTTTCAATTATATAAGTGTCTTGTAAATTTGATGGAAAAAAGTATTTAAATATAGTTAAAAAATGGAAATGGTAAGTTTACACCATGACAGTAACTAGATTTTAGTAGATATGTTGGTTTTAGTAAGTTATTTTAATTAGAAGATTTGCCTCATAAATAAATGACACATTCTATGAAAAAAGAGATGTAGAAAGATGAAAAGAAATGTAAAATGATAAGTTTACATTATGTTAAAACTAGATTTTAGTAAATTTACTGGATTTTAGTAGTTGTTTCAATTAGAATAATTTTCAATCATATAAGTGTGTTGTAAAATTGATAAAAAAAAAAATTTGAAAATTTAAAATTGAAAATGGTAAGTTTACACCATGACAGTAACTGAATTTTAGTAGAAATGTCGGGTTTTAGTAAGTTATTTTAATTAGAAGATTTGCCTCATAAATAAATGACACATTCTATGAAAAAAGAGATGTAGAAAGATGAAAAGAAATGTAAAATGATAAGTTTACATTATGTTGAAACTAGATTTTAGTAAATTTACTAGATTTTAGTGCTTATACATATTGCAATACCTTGTAGTTATTTTTATGAAAAATTATTGTTTATTTATGAATCCACTTAAGTTATAAATGAATGTTTATATGTAAATTAAAATGATAAGTTTACACCAGTCAGAAATTGTTGTTAATAGCAGAAATTGAAATTGAATTTTGAAAACATCAAAATTTTCATGCAATATTTGAAATCAGTCGATTCTTTCAAATCATTCAAATATTTTGCATCTATTGATTTTTGAATGGATCCAATCGACCATAAATCTTCAAGTATCAATATTTTAAATTTTTATAGTAGTTTTCAATTTTTTTTCTGTATATTTGAAAGAAATCCAGTATATCCGCTGATATTCAAAAAATATTCAGTTCATACCCTAAAATTTAACATTTTTTTCATTGAAATCCAACAGTTACAACATACAAAAAATTCCAAAACAATTATTTTTGTTTTTTTTTTTGGAAATATCATATGTTAGGCAACCCAAACAACCAACGCTAGGAAACCATATCGCCTGGTATAACAAAACACGTACAATTGAATATCCCTAAAACAATATCAGGAAATATATTTGACAAACGGTGTCACACAGAGAGTGCGTGGGGGGCGGCATGGAGTGGGGGGTTGCCAGCGTGGCCAAAACGCGCCCGATCAAACGCAACCATGGCCGAAGCGTTAAATATATTATTTCCGGTGTAACCTAGTTATTGGCTGGGTGGCATCGCACAAAGCGTGAGTGCGCCGCACCATTACCACCACCACCGCCCCCGCAATCCCCCCACTCCAACACACACACGACCGTGTTGTTTCGATAAATTAATTACATGTATAGCCCTTTATCGAGCAAACATTTAGCGCTGTGTCCCATGCCGCCCCCCATCCCCCACCCACACACTACACCACCGCCGCCTTCGAGGTTAGGTTAGCGCGTATTTGTATTAATAACAGGGTCGTGAGCGGGGAGAATTTGAATTTTGTAGAAATTAAAAAGCTATTTGATGTGCCGCCCCTGATGCCCACACACCCCCCACCAATCTTCCGGTATTATTTTCATACTTGTGTGTCGAGTGCAGCGTAAAAGGTGGCGAGTGGTGGTGGGGGGTGGGGTGACATGCAGCAGCGGGGGCGGTTTAACTTTTAAGTTTTCGAGGAGCTTTTTAGCAAATTGATCGAATTACTTGGTCGGTGAAAGCTTTTATGCGCCGCCGCCACTGTCGCCCCCTGACGGACGGGTGTGCAGCGTTTAAATTTGTTATAAAATTAAATGTCACTTTTCGCCGCCGCCCCCCAGACAAGGGTGTCAATAAAATCGCTTTGAAGTGTGCCGAACGCCATCACATGTGTCATCTCGGCACTCTTTTGTTATCAAGCGACGGTGATAATGAATCAGGAGGCGGCGAAGAGTTCTTTCAAGAGAGGGGAACGTCGTTTGAAGAGGTTATGATAGCTTGGTTGCATAACTTAATTGACGGTAATTTAGTAGAGAGGCATTTCAATGTAATTTATGTACACTTAAAATGTATTTTTTCAGTCTTGAAGGGTGTTTATATTCATATGTTAATTTGGTTGCCTATATTAATTCATCATTTTTGAATTTTTTGCAAAAAAAATATCAATGAATTTTTACCTTTTTCTCATTATTAGTAAAAATAATGTTTAACAAAAAATATATATATTTACGTTGTTAGCACTAAAAGTTAGTTTGGTTGCCTATCCATAATAATGAAAAATCACTTAAATCACATTATAAATGATATATAATGAGTTATTCATTGCATAATTTAGAAATTTAGAAAGTTACATGGAAATAAAATGTTGGATGTAAACTTGGTTGCATACATTATGAAACTTGTTTTGACATATCTGATATTTTGACACACAGATGACATAACCAAGTCGGCCTATGCAGTGGCAATACCAGAATTACATCTCATGAACGGCTTCCGGTCGGGGAAAAATCCTCAATTTAATGAAATTCCACCCGAAAACTTTATTTACCATCGAGCTTCGACCGTCTCCATCGCATCGCGTGCATCAAACAAACAAGATTTCAACATGCGAACGCACGGCTTCCTTTAGAAACTACTCCGTCCGCACACTTTGATCGCAGCAACCCAACAACCACCACCTCTCCCTCCCCTCCACGCCCCTACACACTGCCCCCCACACTGCCACGATCGTCGGCGGCGGCCACTGGTGGCTTCACTCGAACAACACGCGAGCCGGCAACCAACCGTACACGGCACGCACGTCAATCCCAACCAGTGCGCGCATGGGTTTAGCTTTTCATTTGTCGTCCGCCGTTGCCACCGTTGCCGCCGCCGTCGTCGTCGTCATCGTCGTTGATCCGCTTATCGTTGGAAATTAATAATTGGAAATGCATCTCATGATCTCGCGCGCTCACTCGCTTCCCATTTCCGTCCTCATCGTGCAGATGGCGGAAGCGGATGGAGGGTGCTCCGCCTGCCCCCCATGCTACGCCGCTGGTGGCGCGCGGTGTGTATGTAAGTAACTCATCCAATAATTCGGTAAAAGAGGAGAACAATTGAATTGATGTTGAATGCGCGCGGAAAGCATGAAGCTTGCGATGGCGGAGTGGCGGTGGGGGAAATGGAGGGGGAAATGGCAGAGGAGAAAGATGGGAAAATATTCGCACAAATTAATTTGCGAGTGCTGCTCGCCTTCGCGATGCGATGATAGAGAGTCTAATTATATTTGGTTGTGCTTTTAGCTTCCTGCTACAAAACGAGTACATGCGTCGGACGCGTGCAGCGCCCTCTGTGTTCTTTGTCATTTTGTTCGAGGTAATTTTATCATTATGCATGCAATTTTGCTTCCTGAAAATGATTGCTTCTTTTTATCTTTTAGAGTACGTTCAATTTTAGATATTTTACATTAGTTTTTATAAAAGGTATGCAACCCAAATAACATCTATGCTACAATAATTATAAAAAAAATTATTAATTTTTCTATTTTTCACATTATTCACATATTATTCAAATTAACATACAAACTTTTACATTTAATTACAATTACAATTACATTTAAATGTATGCAACCAACCAAACAACATCAAGAAAAATTGATGATGATTTTTATTTAGAAAATACTAAATTAAAATTAAATGTGTATGCAACCAAATAAGCCACATGTGCTCCCCCATTCAATTACAACCTTTGGGTATTTCCTAAGGATTATGCAACCAAATCAACATACATAATAATATAAGTCAAGAAAAGCCTCGCATCGTTCGCATAAGAGCTTTGATAATATATCATGGCATGGGACACAATGTATAATCGGTTGATATCACGCATTGAAGGCTTGTAAACACGTCATAATCCCCCCTTTCAACATCATTATGCCCCTATTCAATTCTCCCCGCCACCCTGCACACCCCCCACCACCATCCATCCAACTCTAATCTCTCCCCGCATTTATTCCGTTTACGCGCTCGGCGTGCGCGACTGGTTGCATTCAATGGAACTTTCCGTCTACATGGTATTTATCTCTACTACCCCCCCACCCCCCGCACACCCGCAACCAGTAATGACAGTCGAGAGGAAGTAGTCGTTCGATGGGATTTGCACTGTTCAGCTTATTCCCCATCACCACCACCATCAACGAGTGGAAATTATCTGTTTACGTTTATGTGTATTATGTGTTGCATAACATCCCAGCAGTTGGTATTGTATACATGCATACACATGGTGCAAAAATGATTTTTTTTGGTTATGGTAATGTTGGTGATTATANGAATCATGTATACAGTAAATATTTTGCAACACTGGATGCAAAAATATTTGCGACGTTGCAAATTACACAAACTTGTAAAGTGTTGACTGACAGCGATGTTAACGAAATTATGCCGTTTGCTAACTTTAATGGAATTAAAGCGTTGTTGCCGCTGCTACGACTGTCACACGTGTCAACGTCGCAAAAAATTCCCCGCTTGTTTTCCACCACTGGTTTATTGTATTCGCTTGAATTGTACATTTTTCAATAATGAAAAATAACCAAACAATGTATAATCGACAACATAACCTTAAAGCATAACATTTAATATTTATATTATAGGTAGATAGGTATAGATAGAGTGAGACAGAGATAACACAAAACGTCAACGTATAATTGAAAACGTCAAGGGGTTACGTTTTTACATTCTTTTTGGTTTTTGTGAGCTTATCCGTACTCTGAAATCCAAAAATTAAAATCAGAAATTTGTAGGTTATGTGAGGGGTCATCTTACGGAATTGGGTGCGATATTCGAATTGCTACCGTTGCGCATGAGAGGGCGCTGCGTGGAACTCGTATCATGTTTGAGTTGTCTCTCAACACTGCAACCCAAAAAACATTACAAAACGACGGAAACATAAGTGAGGTTATTACCTATTGCTGCGTGATTGCGACCCGGATCGTTTGAACATCCCCGTGATACGATCCTTCAAATCCTTCTTGCTTCCTTTCGGATCATCCCCCACATCCGAGCTGTTGCTAGGCGCCTACAACAAACACATAAACAAATTCGAAGATAACCTCAAAAGACTATTACCCTTGAGCCTAATGGTTTGGAGGGGGGGAAATGCCCGCTATCATCCCCATCATCAATACTCCTCGATTTGGTCAACTTTTTGAGTTTACCCATGAGACTCTTCTTCTTCTTCTTCTCCCCCGAAATCTCGCTCTGCGTCGACCCACTGGACAGACGCGAATCCAAACTGACATCCCGCTTGGACCGGAAGTCCAAATCCGAACCCATATCCAACGACTGCAACGAAGACACACTATCATCATCCACACCCTTCCAAATACTCCGGTCCTGCATCGACGTCGTATGCTCCAACGACAAACTCTTCCGGTGCAGATTACTGTCATTCCGCGTCAACTTCCGGGTCGACGCGCCGTTACTCGACAGTTGGTCGTTCTCCGTCGAGGTGGCGCGCCGCATACTCATCCGTTTGATCCGGTCCCGTTCCTGGATCTTCCGCAGTTCTTCGGTCGCGTCGACCAATCGCTGAAGCGTTTGGTGGACCTGCGTTCGGCGCTCGTCGCGCGCCACCGACGACTCCCGACTGAGGTCGCGGCGGTCCAGCGAGGGCGAGCCTTCGCGCGACTTCGACTTGGTTCGTTTCGGTGGGGTTGGGGTGTACGGCGCTTCGGAGCGCTCCCTCGTGCCAAATAGCTCAGGTGCCACCTGCAACAAGTTCTCTACTTGTTGGACAAGTATCTGGATGCGTCGGAGGTCGTCCTGCTCGGAGCGCTTCTTCTCGGTGAGTAGCGAGCGCATTTCTTCGCGTTCCCGCTCGTGGCGCTCCTTTTCGCGTCGGAGTTTCTCATTGGTGGTTCGCAGTTTGGCGTGGGCATCACGCAACTCCATGAAGTCGCATTGCAGATCGTTGAGTTTCTTCTTACTTTCGCCTTGGTCTTCTTCGAGGGTCTTCTTCAACTGCTCCAGTTTGCGTTTACCTTCGAGTACTTCTTTGTCGCGTTCACGTTCCACTTCGAATAGGGTTTGGCGGAGGTCACGTGCGAGTGTTGCAGTCTCCTGAAGAAGTCTTTGCTGCTCTTCACGTTCTTTCTGCCATGACAGTTCCATTCGTGTACGCAACCCTACGATTTTCGTGCGACCACTTGAAAGTATCTTTTCCTCTTCGAGTTCGTTGACTCGAGAGGTCAATTCTGAGAGTTGCACCTGCCATGAAGACCTCTCCGAGACCAATTCCGTCTTCACCTTTGAAGCCTCCAACCTGGATTCTGACAATTCATCTTCCATACAACTTATTTGCTGTTCCAAACTTGCAATCTTCGATTTATACTCCTCGACCTAGAATCACATAACCTCTAAACAACCTCCCATCTTCAGAAAACCTTACACAATGACTCAGAATGACCCAAACTTACATCATCCAAACTAGTCACAGAATTGCGATTCTCACGTGATGCCTTCCCTGGATTGGCCTTCAGATCCCCGATGGTCTTCTGCGCACCTTCCAGCATATGCTTGTAAGTATCCCTCTCCCGCTTGAATCTGGAAACACTATTGTGCAACGACTGAAGTTCTTCGTTCAGAATGGTCAGCTGACTTTCGTAGCGCATCTTCAATTCGGACAGATCCGTCTTTTTGCTTTTCTCCACAGAGGTCAATCTGAAATCACCTTTTACATTACACTCATCATCAAAATCTCAGAATTACCTTTGACGTAAATCGCGGATTTCTCGATCCATGGCGGAGCTATCAGCACTGATGTTCCTCTGGATCTTGTTCACTTTATCGAAATCATCCAATTTCTTTCGCAACTCGTCATTTTCACGTCTCATATATTCCATTTGGTCGTTCATCAACTCGGATTCCTTCTTCACTTGCTCGATTTCTTCTTGTTTCTGTTCGAAGAGGGTCTTGTAGCGTTTTTGGTCGCCATCCCCGTTGGTTGCCTTCTTCAGGAGTTCATTTCGTTCCTTCACTAGGGTGTCGTATTTTTTCTGAAGGGTTTCTTTCTCGCTGTCGAAGTCTTCTTCGAGGCGCTCTAGGTCTTTACGTGTGGAGAATAGCTGACTACTGAGGGCTTCCTTTTCTGCAACTAATTTGGCTTTTGTTACGACGTGTTCTTCCTCGAGGACCTCGTATTTTGCGGTTAGAGTCTCGTATTCTTTCTTCTCCTTGCTGAGATCTTTCTCCAATTTGTCGAGTTTCTCCTGGTATTCTTGACGCACTTCTGTGATTTTCTTGTTGCTACTGGAGTTCAACTCCAAGGATTTTATCTTGTTCTTCAACGCGGTGAGTTCCAACTCTCTATTTTTTTGCTCCTTCTCCGAGTTGGTCTTTTGCAACGTCAATTTCTTACGTTCATTCTGCAAATCAATCTCCAACTCCGAAGATTTCTTCTCCAAACTGTACTTTTCAGTCTTGAATTCCCCTTCCACCTTCTTCAACTTCTCCTCGGCAGTTTGCAACTTCCTCTCAGCTTGCTTATACCTCCCCTCACTTTCCCCCAGATCATTCTTCAACTTCACCATCTCCTCCTTCAATGTCTTCAACTCCTTCGTCTCTGCCGAAGACTTAATGACCACCGAAGTTGCCGAACGCTCCTTCTGAAGATCCTTTTCCTACAAAAAACAACCCCAAACATCAAAATCGCTTTGAACCCTCCCAGAAAGGTCATCAACTTACCAAGGACTCTATAGTAACCGTTTTACTAGCAATAGATCTTTCAAGGTCTTTGATCTTTCTAGACAACTCCTCATTTTCAGCCTTTAGAACCTCCTTGGATTGAATCTCCTGAACCTTGTCCTTCTTCTCCTCCTCCAGCTACAAAAATTGAGGTTAGATTCGCATTAAAATGGGAAATCATGAAATTACCTGCAACTCCAATTGTTGGATCCTTCCACTATTTGATGTCTCCATCTTTGTGACCTCATCTTCAGCCTCTTTCAGCTTCTTCTGCAATTCAGCGACCTTCTTGGTCTTCAACGTAAGCTGAAATTTCGCATACATTATCTCCGACAGCTTGACGCCCGCTGAAGAGCTTACCTCCTTGGTCAGCTTGGACTTGTCATCAGCGCTCTCGTCTTTGAGCTTGCGCAGTTCGGCATCCTTCTTGTCAAGGTCACGCCGGAGCGTTTCCAGGTTATGTTTCGTATCCTTCAGCGATACTAAAACCATCAGAAGACATTGAATTAGTAAACCTATAAACAAATAATTTGGAAAAATCTTACATGAATCTGCTTTCAGCTTGGAGACTTCATCCTCGAGACGTTTCTTTTCCGAGGTTAGAATCTCCGTTTCGGATTTGACCTTTGTGACCTTCAACTTCAACTCCTCCTTCTCCACATTGACAGTGGACAACGATGAGGTGAGTTCCTCTACTTTAGCTTGCTCCTTCTGAAGCACCTTCTGAAGTACATCATGCTTCTTCGTGATTTCCTCCAGCTCCCGATTGGTTGTATCTTTCGTTCCTTTGGCTGATTTCGACTTGGAGAGTTCCTCCTCGAGTTTCTCCATTTCAGATTCCTTACTTCCCAAGGTTCCAAGAATTGCCTGGACTTCATTTTCAAGGTCATTGACCATCGTCCGCAAGGTCATCTTCGTCGTCACCTCCGTAGGTGCATGAATCTTCCGGGTCTTGTATGCTTTGGCCGTACCTTCTTTGACCTTATCCAATAATTTCTGCAATTTATCACGTTCTCGTTCAACCTGTTTGACCTTCTTTGTAAGATCGGGATCCGGAGACTTCTTTTCGGTATCAGAATCCTTATCAATCGACCCCTTCCCACGCAGCAACTCCAACCTCTTCACCTCTTTCTGCAACCTTTCATTATCAGCCTCTAAAGTTTGGGCTTTCGTTCTGAAAACTGAAGCTTCCTGTTCAATGACTTGAAGTTGTCTCTTCAGATCAATGGTTTGTTGATCCAAGGTCTCCTGAGACCTCGACCTTGCCGTTGATGACTTCTTCGTGAGGTTAATTTCGGTTTCAAGTCGTTCACAATCGCGTTCTTTTTCGATCAACTTCGTCCGGATCTCATTCATCTCGTTCTCCAACATTTTGACCTTTTCATTCTGTGTGGTATCCTTGTCAAATTTAGTGACCACCCGACGTTCTGGAACCTTGCTACTGACCTTCTCCTGCAACTCTTTGGTTTTCTTCTTGAGTCGTTCGTTATCACCCTCCAATTCTTCAATTTTCTTCCGTAGAACAGCAGTTTCCTGTTCGTTGAGTTCCAATTGAAGTTGTATCACACTTGGATCCTCCTCCTTGTCGCTTGTTGAGCCTTTGCGAAGGGTGCTCGCTGAAGAAGAAACAAAATCAAACAATGAAACCCAACAACAAACCATTTTTTCTTACTTCTGGTCCTCGTCGTCGCCATTTTCTTGAGTTGCAACACCAACGATTCGTTATCTTCCTCGATCCTGGACGCCTTCTTCCTCGAAGTCTCGGCTTCTTCTTCGGCGAACTTCAACTGCTCCCTAAGGTCAGCCTCCCGTTCCAAGGAGTCTTGAAGGTCACGCAGGAGTTGGACGGGGTCATCTTGGGATCCACCTCTTGTCAACGACTCCCTAGAGACTTTCTGGAACCGTAAAAAAATTGAATTTCATCATTAATTTGAGGTTAGGATTCGTACCATTTCGCTGGAAGCACTTTTGCCCAAACTGCCCAACATGGGCGTTTTGCGACGTGGCAGCGTGTTCGGCAGTTTGACCTCGTTGACCTTGGACAACTTCGTGGTGGCTTCATCCAGCTTCTTCTGCAGTGATGACGTCAACTCCTTTTCTTTGCTGAGATCTTTCTCGAGCTGTTTCATCTTGTCAATTTGACCCACGGATCCACCTCCAGAAAGCTGCAAAATCCCCAATCAATAATTAACCTCAAACCTTTGAAAATCTGGATCCATTCACTTACTTCTTTGACTTTATTTTCAAACTCGACCTTTTCCTGCTCCAATTGCTCAGTTCGCCGCTCAGTCTTCCGCAGTTTGAACGACAATATCCGACAGTTCTTCGTCGTCTGCTCGAGCTCCTTCTTCAACGACGAGTACTCATCGACCTGATCCTCCCGGAAGTGGTCCTGCATCTCCTCCATCTCCTCCTCCATGTCTCGCAGCTCCTTCTTCATATCCTCGTTTTCGTCCATCAACTCCTCGCAGAGGGTTTCGGCCGCGAGCAGCTTCGACTTCAGTTCATCCATCGCCTTCTGGGTCGCTTGTGGTGCGGGTCGGTTATCCAGATCCTCCTCCAACTCCTTAACCTTCAAATTCAGCGACTTCTTCTCATCCTTGTAGTCATCCAATTGACCCTGCAGTTCGTTGACCTTTTGCTGCAATTTGAGCACCTCCGAGCTGGTACCCTTCGACGTATCCATCGCTGTCAACCTCCTCAGAAGAATATTGCTCTTCTCCTTCTCGAGCCGTTCGCATTTTATCCGCGAAGCTTCCAGTTCTTCACGAAGATTCTGTAATTGCTTCTTCAAGTCGAATTCGTTGCAATCGACGAGAGTTGTCGTCTCCGTGGAGTCCGTCCCTGCAATGCTGACGTCATCATCGGACGGCTCGAAGCTATCCGAACGTCTGAATTCGTCGCGTTTCGTTGATTTCGGTTTCAGCTGTCACAAACACAACAAATATCGGTTATTTTTTTGTTTTTTAGAGGGGAAATGAAAATGTACAATGATTTTTCATGTTTTCAATTAATTTTTAAAGTTGTACACTTTCATTTCCAAATTAAACAACTAAATGGAAATTGTTACTGATGATTTCTTTAGCATTAGACAAGCACAATAAAAACAACAAGTCAACAATATTATTTTGATCAATATATGATCGATCAAACCTGTCAGTCTACCAACAGCAGCCTACATTCCTACGTAATAGGAGTGGGGGGCAAACGCTACGAAAAAAGTCACCTGTAATTGTTATCAACAACTGACAGCTGTCAGTTTAGGTTAGTAGATTTGAGGGTTATGTTTGACGGTTGGGGCGGCGAATCAGCACAGCACAGCACACGTGATGATTACTTGTATGAGAAATTGTACATCGTGCTCGTTGCTCGGCCCATTATTCTCTTTCGTCGTTGTCGTCGTCGGTTTGATTTCTTTCACCTGGATGCGACGAGGTGGCGCTGGTGTCGCCTCCTTGCTCGCTGACAATTTGCGTGCGCGCGTCGCCAAGCTATCACTTTTGTTGAATACTGTCGTCTTTCCTGTCGATTGCTTATCACTTGTTTCTACAATCATCAAACCATTACTTAACCTCATTTCTTCAATTTTTTTTTAAATTGACTACCTTTGTTCTGTCCGGTATCCACAGAGGGTTTCCGTCGAAACGGCAGCGTGAGGCTAACGGTGGGAATGCTAGCTTGGGCGTCGTCGTCGAGATTGGCGAGGTCGGGCGTCGACGTCCACGACGACGGATGCTTAAAGGTGGCGGAGGCGCTAACGGCAGCGCCATCTTTCGTCGGCGGGTCGTTGTCGAGCGTCGTGCTGGAGGACCAGCTGCGTCGTTGGTTGCCGCCCAACGCGTAGCTGCCCAAACTCGGCGAGGAGGCGGTGATTTCGTCGCGACGCATTGACAGATCGGTGCTGTCCTTCCGCTTCCCGCCGTGCTCCTTGTAGTCGCGGAAGCAGCGCTTGCATCGCGTCGGCCATCGCACTTGCGGATGGAAGCCCAATGGGCACAGTGGGTCACCTTTGCCCATCGGGTATAAGTGTTGCATACTCATTTTCTTTCCGGGGTAGTATTTAGGTATTACTAGAAAAGAAAGTCAAATATCGATTTATAGTTTTTTAGAGGTAGGCAACCAAATTAACTACCAGGTATACATTTGTTGAAAATTACAGTTATTTGATATTTTTATTATATTAGTACTACTAATTATGTTTTTTCTTTGAAGCTAAGAAAATTTTGGCTAAGGAAATTTTTTAATGTTTACATAGGCAACCAACAATTCTGATTGTGTTCTGATAGTGGTTCATTCATAAATTATTATAATTGAGGTGTATTATAATTGAACATGTGTTTGTATAAAACAATACGATTGCCTTACAGTATTTATTATAGGCAACCCATTAAACATGAAAATGTCATTTTCGGATTTCTTCGATTTTAAATATATTTATAAGCTACCGACCTTAATAAGATTATAATATGATTCGTATATGGTTGTAATATAAAATGTGTTTGATTTAAACACTATTGCTATACTAATTTCAGTTTAGGCAACCCATTATACATTCTACAGCACAAACACTGCAGCAAAGTACGTTTCAACTAAACAAAAATGCGTCTTCCAAAAACTCATTCAAATTTCAAAGACCAAAATTTTGATTTTTGTTATTAAATTTAACTTTTTAGGTTAGTTATTACTAAAAACAAATTTAAATTCGATTATTTCATTTCTTCGAGATATTTTAATGTAAATATATGTTATTACACAAATTCTAAAAAAAAGTAAATTCCAAGTTAATTATGATTTCAATTAATTGTCCTCAAAATAGGCAACCATACTTGCAGAAATGGAAGATATGTCGACTTTGAAGTTAATTACTCGTTTTCTCATTTTGTTTTTGGTTTACAACAATAAAATAACAATCTTGCATCCAGCAAAAGAAATTTGTGGATTTCTTAAATTTTTGAAGTTTAATATAGGCAACCAACAGTCTTCAGATAGTCGTTGATTTAAAATCTATACAGTTAAGATTTATTAAACATTAAATTGAAAGATGAATAAGGTTAGAAAAAGTAAATGTGAAGTTACTTTCAGATTTCATTTTAGGCAACCAATTATGCACTTTTACAATACAAACATTGCACAGGCAACATAAAACAGGGAACTTGTCACTATAATTAATCAAAAACATTATAAACAAATGAAAATGTGCTCATTACATACGATAAGACCATTTTCAAAGATTAGAACTTTGAATCATGATCTTGAACCATAAAAAACTCGTAAAAACTTGTAAAATTTCGCACTTTGATTGAACCTGCATGCAGATTAAATAAAAAAAACTCAGAAATATAGGTCGCTTATGTGTATTTATTTCTTCAGACTCTCGTGCGGGTTGTGCATTCGAACGCTGAGCGTCCGAGTGTGGAAAAAATAGAACAAAAATAGTTATTTCGGTTCGGTTCTCGGGCGCGCTGTGCATTATTAAGGAAATAACTCGAACGCGCACACGTTCTTATATAATCCTGCATCCTTATCAAACACTCTCCCTCTCCCTCGCCCTTTCTCCCCCTCCACTCTCACCTCCCCATCAACCTCCATCTCTTTCGCTCTCATTCAATTCGTATTTGATATCACTTTTTAGTGCGATTATACCTTAAAATCTCGAAGAATGTGGCTCAACATGAAGACACTCGACTTGGCACTCGATGGCTGACAGGGGGCGGCACACTCGAGAATCCTTCAGCGCCGCAGCGATCACATCTGATATCGATAACAGCACTCTTCGTTATCACGCGCACGATTAGACGCACATCGTTGCTGGTCGCAGTCGTTGATGGCGGCCGAAGAACACTCTCTTCGCAAGGGGCCGCGCCGGCCCGCATCACGCCAAACACGCAAATGCGCGCTGCGACGCGAGTGAATTGCTAAATTTAGCCGGGAGCAGCGTCGCGACGCCCGACGACGTCCACCGCGTCCATCCAGACCTTGTCCGAATCCCGTGCATCTCTCGCGGATTCGTATAGTTGTCCTCAGTTAATTTTAAACATCGTGTGGAAATCGCGCGGAATGCATCTATCTAACGTGTTTTTGTGATAGGCAACCCAGAAGACGTTAGTGCACTGAGTTACCGCTAGATGTCAGGGCATGGTGGAATTCAAATTCAGAATTACTTGATATAACTTTCTAATTTTAATTAATTAATAATAATAATTTCTGATTATGTATTTTTCTAAGTGTACGTTTTTACATGAAGTTTACTGTATCATTGATTCAAAGATTCTGGCGGCCATGTTTATATGTAGCTTAAACACACCTAAAACTTAAACACATTTCATTTCAAACGAATGAAAGAAAGATTGCTTAATGACTTATAATTATAAGCTTCACGTCTGGATTTACTTTGACAGGTGATTTAACCTCATTTTTTCAAAAAAAAAAAAAAACTAGACTAGAGTAAACAATACAGTCCACAAGATGTTTAATTTATTTGGTGAAAAATAAATAAATTAATCAACGTTTGATGACTTACAATTACTTTTTTCGTTACCATGCGAATTCACTGAAATAAATTCCTTGGTTAAAAAAATCAGGATTTATGGTTCAAGTTAGGCAACCCAATAAGCACGTACTTTAGAAACTCCAACTAAACACACAAAATTTGGCAGTTTTGTGGGGCATTTAATAAAAATATTTATATTAATTATTTTTATTAAATAAAAATATTTATATTCATTATTTTTATTAAATATATGAACGTTTTGATATGATAATCTCGAATATTAATACTTGCATCATGACGTAGATTATTAAGCAAATGACGTCAGCGTATTAATTAATCGGTTATCAAGTTAAAAAGCCACATTTTACGCGAATCGTTTGTTTTACTTCCTTTCAACGTAAGTTAATCCATAATATAAACAATAATTAGTTGTAAACGCCAACAAATCGAAAGTGATAAGATAAGTGAATCCATGAAAAAGTTCCATATGTAATTTTTTTACGTTATTTGTTTTTGTTGATTTATCTAATTTTAAGCAAATTTTCCCAAAGAGCAAGTTAAAACGCCTAAAACATATGCAACTCAACTTACATCTATGGTATAATCAGTAAGTAATTAAATATTTTGTGATGAAAACATGAGATATGCAATAATCTCAAGTGATAACATAAAAATGCAGAAGTTTAGCCAAAAAAAGTGGCACACAAGTTGATAACATGGTGTTAAAATTCAGTTTTATAAAGTATACAATTAAATATCTGTTCGTGCAAATGTCAAACGCATAAAATACAAATAAAAATCGAAAATGAGGCTGCTTGATCAGTGCGAAAAGGGGGCCGAATGTGCGCACGTGTTTTGACATCACAATTTCGTCACATTCGATGATTTCTGCTGATGTCGATGAATGCGTCCGCCGTATCAAACGGGCAAACACGTAATATAAGCAGCGTGCTATCTCGCGTTCGCGGCGTGTGTTATCGATAATAATAAACAAAAATTGATATTTTCAATAGTTTCGTTCGGCCGTGGGGGCATTCGCGCATCGCGCCAAACCCGGAGGAATTTATTCGGCGCACGCCATCGCGATCAGTCGCATACACAGATTTCCTTCTCGTTCTTCGTGCGTGAGTGCAATTTTCGGCCTAGTCCATTCGCATCCATCCATCGCGCAATATGCGCGTCTGCTGGCATTCGGATCGATTGCAAACGAACGACGTGCATCAATAATTCACGCCGTCAAGAAGTGAAAAGTGTGATTGTGAGAGGAATCCTTTTCAGCCGGACGCCGTCGATCGATGATTGGTCATGAATTACATATGGGATTTCGCCGATCGATTGATGAACGCCATGGAGTAAGTGTGATCGACGCGCCATTTTCTTGAATTATTTACAAACGCCGTCGACAGACTGCATGGTAAACAGCCGATCTAATCGGCGTTTTTAATTGTCCGATTCTGATAGTAACTCTTGCGTCAACGCGATCGACGCGCATTTGTTTTTGCATGCGCTGCCCTGCTATTTATCAATCAGAACTCGAGCTGTCAATTTATCATCTCAATTTGTAAACATTCATCCAGTGATATCTTGAACGGACAATTGTTAAATTTGGCTACGTGACAAGATCATAATGCCAAGAAATTTCAAACGCCAAATTGCATCGCGCGTACCTGAAAATAAACGCCATTAATTAATTGCATTCCACTCTCTCGAAAAATCAACTATAAACATATTGTATGTGTACTTGAACTACATTATTTTTTGTTTGTGCCTTGGTGCGTTTTGTAGGAGAAGCGTCGCGTCGAATCTGTGGAATGTCAATTTTGTCAAGCGGCTCGTTAATTGCCGAGGCAAACCCGTAAATCGAACCGGAACCATTCGTCGAAATACCGTTTGCGGTGCACGTGTCCGCCGGGATCGGACGTCGGTTTCCGGTTTCAATCATCAGTGAGTACAATATGCATACAATATGTTTACAATTATTACAACCGTTTACTAAAATCGTATACTTGCATTATGTGTATATCTGGTTGCCTATCCTTACTGCCACCATAAATTCTTCAAATTTTCGAATTAACTGCAAAAATCCATCTCCATGTCAACCATGATCTAAAAACACATACAAATTAATTAGTACACATCAAAAATCTCATGCAAAATCTCACAACATAATTTGTAGACTCGTCATGTGTTTTATAATGATTACATTCAAAGTTTCGAAAATGCTAACCATAAAAACCATGAATCTGACATTTGTAAATGTAATAAATGTTCACCAAGGTTGTACACTCAATAAACATATAATTTACAAGTATTGAGACCAACCTGAGAATCCATAACACGTTGTTGCCTCTAAGATTTCCGCCGTTGGCGGCGCCCATATCCGTCGACACATGTCGACTTCCGTTCGGTTTCATGCAGTTAATTGCCCACTAATAGCGTACTAAAAATACAAAATTACATGTGCATCCAATTGAAACATAACGGGTTGCATAGAATAACATAATCACACCTGCCTTGTACGACTGGTTGCATACAGTGAACTCCATCACGTCCGGTAGAAATGTGCATGAAACAAGACGTTTTGCTTCCCCCAAACGAAAGTCACTTCTTCCAGTATCGTGGCCAGTATCGATTACATAATTGCGAACACGTTCTCTGCCTCCGGTGGCTTCAACGCCTCTTCCAATAATCACAAGCTTGCAGTACAACGAAACATCGAAGAAACACCAAGCCCTGAAACAATACAACTCAATCAATGTTTGTGTGATGAAGAAATTGCATTGGTACGAAAAAGGTGTACGAAAAAGTGGCATTCAAGCAGTCACAATTTCAAGGTTATAATCGCAATCAGCATACGATTTGGAACAAAGCGGCCATTAAATCTATTCAGGTTAATCGTTCTCTTTACCGATTGAAGAGGCAAGATCTTGACACTTTCTCCAAAAACCACACGATCTCGTTTATAAGCGACGTGTTAATATGCAATTTGATTTTTTGTTCTCGCCAATCGCTCGCCACACACACACAGCCGCACGCACACATGAAAAAATAATTGTTTACACGTGTGGGCATATATCCTACGGCTGCAATGGCAATAATTTCGCTCCAATACGTTATAATTGGCATATTATTTAGTGTCGTGCGCGGCAATGGATGAATGTAAGAACCATGCGTGTCACTTGCACATATTCACTGCGCGGCAAACAAAGTCGGGAATGTACGATAAGAAAACAACAAACGAGCGTCGTCGTATTGATTCCGGTCGGCGGCGTTTTTCACTTTTCGGGCCAGCAAGATTTCCAGCGCAACGTGCGCCATGATAACCATGATTGCTTTTAAACTTGAAACTTTTCTGGGCTGATCGTGCGCTCGCAGCGTGCAGATAACGTCCGGCTGCACGCAATAATTTACGGCCATGAATTCGAGTTTCTTCGATAAAGGTTAGAAGGTTATGTTTGTTATGATGGAAATGTTTGTTTGAAGAATGAGTTTTGAAGGTAAAATCTGTGAAAACGGTCGAGAAGAAAATTTCTTGAGTTTTGATGTATCTTGCGCCCTCTAATAACGAACATCCGCAACACCACTTCTTCTGTATAGTCGATACTTTTGGCTGTGTCCAATGAGGTTTCAAACTTCAAGAAAAACAATCGTACACTAATGGTGGTAAATGAATTTTTCCAAATTAGAAGTCAATAGACATCAGTTGTTTTGAATGAGTCAACAAATATATGATATGCGTCCTACGTAATTTTGATTAATTAAAAATCCCAAAAACAAAATCAACCAGAGTCAAATGCGAAGACTCTACTTCTGGGGGTTAAAATTTGACCTTGCGACTCCAGCGCTCCAGTCGATGGTGAAATGCGACCTCAAGATGGAGGCACGTATTCAAAACGCGAAATGGTGATTCCGTCTCCGCGTCCAACACCAACGAGCTCGCAGAACACATCCGAACGTCTGTAACAATTGGCCGTATGTGTTCGTCGTCGCTCCATGCGCGTACTTGTGGAACGGAGCGAAGCGTTGCAGCTGCCTGCTGTTGCTGACGGTGTGTGCTTGTTGTCGTCGTCGTCGTCGTCGTGGTCGACGTCGTCGCCAGCGGGGTTCTCCAGCAGTTGCTCCACCTTCGCGAGAGCGCGCGCGTCGTCGAGGAGTTGGCCCCCGAACGCGAATGCAAGACCGTCGAATCCGCACGGATATTGTCCCGCACATGTAACGCTTAATTAAATGTGGAGTGACGGGCTGTGATCAGTGCGAGCGGAGTGCGAGAGAGCGTGTTCTCAGAAGGTATGTGATGCGTGCTCCGCAAAAAAAGAAGGAAACACGCTAGCGAACAGCACATCGCTGAATATTTGCGTTCGGCGAGAGCATGTTCGGCCGATAAAAAACTGTGTGCGTTTGCATACGCTGTTGTTTCTCTGCGCTCGATGCGTGCCTAATTGCCTGTGCTCTCTTGATTGATTTCAAGTGTCGTCCCAGCGTCCAAGATGCCACTCTTCGGGAAGAAGGACTCGGACAAGAAGTCGAAGAAGGAGAGCAAGGATGCTGATAAGCAGCCGTCCGTCGAGGACAAATACTATCTCAAGGAATTGCTGGGAACGTATGTTCATTTGTTTTTTTTTTACACTTTCATTTGTTTCGTCTTCATTTCGTTTGTTATTTTGTTGCATTTGTTTTCGTCTATCAATTGTTTTTCATTTAATTTGTTTTCGTATATCATTTGTTTTTTTTTGTGGCCGCATGGAAATATGTTATGCGTAAATTAATATCTACTCGTTGGTTTTTTCGTTGTTGCAGTGGTGCATTCTCCGTTGTGCGGCTGGTTGAGAGCAAGGAGCGACCTAGACATATGTATGCTGTAAAAATTATTGATAAGAAGGCCTTGAAAGGCAAGGAGGACTCCTTAGAGAATGAAATTAAAGTACTTCGAAGGTTTGTCCACACATGCATCCCCTCAATTCCAAGCATCGATTAATATGTTGCTTTGTTGCAGACTTAAGCACCCAAATATTGTGCAATTATTAGAGACATTCGAAGACAAATCAAAAGTTTACTTAATTATGGAATTGTAAGTATGGTATTCATTGTTTGTTGGCTCAATGTAAGCATTGCACATCATGGATTGCTTGAATTTAATTCCACATGCTATAAACTCATTTAGAAGTGCCACTGGGATTAGCACATGTGTTGCTGTAATCATCTGGCAAGCAGTGATGCAAGTGTTTATTGAAATTCCAGTGGAAAGTGTGTGGATGAAAGTTCTATTTGCATCGAATACACTCAGCCTTGAAGTGGTGCACTTGTTTGTTATGTTTGTATAGAAAATAGAGCTGGAGAGATGTTTTGCAAGTATATAACTGAAATTCTAATTTCGAGGTTATGCGCGAAATTTGCACATAATGGCGTTTGCTGCAGGTGTAATGAGAATGTGAAATTCGCGTACAAGCACACAATTCGGTTGTTTACGCAAATATTTTGTCGTTTGCCCGCATAATTGTAGTAATCAACGGTGAATTCCGTTGTTTACCATGCTTGCAGTTGCTTGCAATTGTTGATGACGGTGCATGTTGCAGGGTGACCGGCGGCGAGCTGTTCGATCGGATAGTCGAAAAGGGCTCGTACACCGAGAAGGACGCCGCCGATCTCATCCGGCAGGTGCTGGAGGCGGTGGACTACATGCACGAGCAGGGCGTCGTGCACCGCGACCTCAAGCCGGAGAACCTGCTCTACTACAGCCCGGACGAGGACAGCAAGATCATGATCAGCGACTTTGGCCTCTCGAAGATGGAGGACTCCGGCATCATGGCGACGGCGTGCGGCACGCCGGGCTACGTGGCGCCCGAGGTGCTCGCGCAGAAGCCCTACGGCAAGGCCGTCGACGTGTGGAGTATAGGCGTCATCTCCTACATCCTGCTGTGCGGCTATCCGCCGTTCTACGACGAGAACGACGCCAACCTGTTCGCGCAGATCCTCAAGGGCGAGTTCGAGTTCGACTCGCCGTACTGGGACGAGATCAGCGACTCGGCGAAGGACTTCATTCGGAATCTGATGTGCGTCAACGTCGAGAAGCGCTTCACCTGCCGGCAGGCGCTCGGACATCCATGGTAATGCGATTCGAGCGAGCGGGCGGACCGCCAACAGCCCGTACCTAATTAGGGACCATTCGAAACTAATCGAGCATGTGCATTTCAGGATATCCGGCAATGCGGCTAGCAATAAGAATATCCACGGCACCGTGTCCGAGCAGCTGAAAAAGAATTTCGCCAAGTCCCGCTGGAAGGTTTGCATGTCGTTTCGTATTTGTTCGTCGATAACGTCGATTCTGTATTACCGATGTGTCGGAGTTGTCACCCGTCGGTAATATCGATTCTATATTACCGATATGGTTGACCCGTCAGGCGTCGGTAATATCGATTCTGCGTTACCGACTCCAATGCACCTGGGGGAGCAATTACAAAATGTTGCATTACAGTTCAAGTGCATTCGCATTAACGCTCTGATTGAATTTTGTAGCAAGCCTACCATGCGACAGCGGTGATCCGCCAGATGCAACGAATGGCGTTGAGCAGCGGCAGCAGCAGCGGCGGCCGGAGTCCCATCGCCCAGCGCAGCATGTCCACGGGCGAAACGTGCGGCAGCCTCAACGGCTCCGAGGATAAGTAACTCTCCTCCGGAAGCTGGTGCGGCGCGTTCCTATTCGCGACTCGAACGCTTCGTAATACTCAACGCAGACAAGTTCAGCAAGGAATCTCTCTAATCGCTACTTCTCTATCTTCATAGGATGTACAATTATCACCGTTCGACTACTTCTTCAATCTGCTCTAGCTTCTAGAAAGAGTTTAGACTACTTAATACTTAATTGATTCGCCGATGCGCGATCTCTCGATGCGACTAAGACGGAATGCAATTCCGCAAACGGAGAGATGGCGGCACACATTAGCTCTATTTTATCTTAAATATATCTTTGACGCGAAGCTAACCAGACAAACGGTTAGGAAAACAAGTGCAAGCGATGAAGAATTTATTACTAACGACGAAAAAAGACAAAGAATTTGCATTAAGCTAACACAACTACTTCTAAATGAACTAATGCTAACGTACTATTTGAGCGAACAACTAACTAGAGTGTCAGTAGCTTATTTCCGGTCGTGTAAACAAATTTGATTTGTACTCAAGTCTCGTTAAATGTGCATACACGCTGAATGGGCCGCCATTTTGAATCTATCCTTGTGGTGCTTTTTCGGCGTGCGCGTACGAGGAAAACTACTGACTTCCAGATATGTGATGTAATTTCGTTTTTTGTAACTTATATATATATAAAAATACGTAGCCATCTAGCAGAGGAAGCAGCACTAAATCTATATCTTATTTTGGAATACAATGAATCTAAGGTTAATTGATGTACTTTGCACTCTCAGAAGCAAACACAACACTGCAGGCAAATAATCACTAAACGGGAGGGTAGAATCACATAATGTGACAGACGTATTGTAAAACGATATGATAATTTCTATTTTTATATACATGTATATTTTATATTTCGGTTTAATGCGATAGTAGCAAGTAGCCAGATACAGAGAATGCATTTGGAGGCGAGTGGTGGAGGGCGGGGAGGAAGGAAGGAAGGAAGGCAAATTTAATTTCAAAATGTCAGTCAGTAGCAAAATGATTTTCGACGTTTAACGTGAGACATATCTTGGCTGTAAGAAACACTTATCAAACTTTCAATCTCTTTCCGTCTGATAGCGAACGAACTTGATGCACTGACATGATTCAGTCACCAATTGACGAGTTGCACCCAGGAAGTGGTCGCAAACTTAATCACGGTTGTGTTTGTGGTTCAAGAATTCACGATTTTATTCGATTCATGCCATTTGTACATAGTTTCTTGTTATAGTCTGCATTGTTTAGATTTTATACACGATTTTATTTGTTGTTTATGTTACGTACTGCGACGCATTTGAAGGCATTCGCATCGTTCTGCGCAATTCACTTCGCTAGATATAAACAAGTCGAGCAAAGCAGATGTGTTACGATGTAAATGTGATAGGTTATAAAAACAAGCAGACGAGTTGTAAAAATTGTAATTACTAACTAAGCGAGCGCTTTTAAGCAAGTAGCACAATAGGCAGGACGCATTCGATGTGTTATGTGATTAGGGAGCCTTTCAAGCCTGCGCTCATGCTCATTCATCCAAACTGGAACTCTTGTCAAAGGTGTGATAACAATTAGCTATCCTCTCTTACCTCTGTCTCGCGTAAATTAAGCCATTTTCGAAGATGTAGGCGCTGACAAACCAAGTTCCACGCGAGCAAATTATGTGTTAATCTATACTATATGAATATTTAAAGATGGTGTCGTATGGAGCTAAATCATACCTATAGAGCTATAACAATTACTAATTAAGACTTGTTGAACTGGTTGATACACCTAATTGCATATTGAATATCGCCGCAACCTGATTGCTTACCAAACCGAACGCATTCAGATGTAGTAATTAAATAACGACGCCTATAAATGAAGTTATGTAATAATCGACAAGTTCGTAAACAGCATCGGTGTGGGGAAACTCGCTGGCCCGAAATTCGCTCGACCTAATTGCATAATAGGCCTCGATTTCGCAATGAAAACTTTAATATGCATTCAATCGGAGGCGATAATCTCATTAAGTCGTCATGAAACAAAGTCGTGCTCGCACTTGTTCTCGCTCTCTCGCGCGCTTTGGCGGTGTACATGAAACCGAAATTAGATTTACGATGGTGCTGCGTTTGAAACCTGTATAATTGTACAATTAATTTGCGCCCGTCGTGGCCGATTTTCGCTCCAATCTTCTGGAGTTTCGATGTTCATATTATTACCGACACGCAATTCATTTCCCAGATCGTCTCAAGCAATAATACTGAATGTTGTGTAGTTGAATAACATGCAAAACTAATTGTAATTGTGCGTTCGGTTGACAAAATGGCCGCTTATAGCAAGCAACCCAAACTTTTGTACCTAATAAGGTGTCATCTCCCATGTACAAAAACCACTCTCAGCAACAATGTGAAATTGTATTCCTTGTTGAAACACCCGTTTGATGCGAGGGTGATACAATGGCATTTTTATTGTATGTATTTGGAAAATTCGCATTGTTTGACGCGCAGCCAAAAGTTGTAAGTGAATTGTTTATTTGGCCTACAATGAAACAAAACAAACCAATGTGTAAAAAGCCTAGGTAGCTGAAATGCCGACTCGATGAGTGTATTGACTAAATTTTGAATCGTTTGGCCTTTTTGTAATATAACAAAAAATGCATACATATAAAATACACATTTAATACTCGTCCGTAGATGTTGTTATAGCAAATTGACAATTGAATTATTGAATAACATAGCAGAAACACGCATGCGCGCATGGAATAACCCGCAAAATTTAATAACAATAATAACAAACAAATGGGAGAAACCGGGAAAAACAAATGAAATGAACATCATGCAGGAAGAAACTTTTATCTGGTTGAATAACTCATATGTGATATGATATGTACTATTATTATATATTATATATATATATATATTCTCATATATATTAATTTGTTGTTATACAAATGACGGTGGAGGCGTAGGATGTGGTGGGAGGTGATGTGAAAAAAATGATGAACAGTACATAGGGGTATATAAATATGAATATTATTATTATGCATACATAAACTATTTACTAATAATGAATGTGTATTCAGCTTGTGCGATTACTTGCACGTTCATGCGGGGCAAACGGACGGCACGCGATGCGATGCGTCCATCATTTTGTTTGTGCCATCACTAAACTTAATTGATAACTTTGTAGCTAGCGAAATATACACAAGACACATTCACACACACACCTACAAGATTATGTACTAGTCTAACTAATGGTTAACAAAATATTGCGTTCAAATAGATTATATACACAAATGAGTAGTGGTGAAATGAGGAGAAGCAAGGTGAAAAAAAACGGAAACAAAGCCATCCAAACGCGCCATTAATCGTTATGCAACAAGAAATTGAGACAACGAGCCCCGCAAATGATCTTTAACAAAGAAATGAAACTATAACAAAACTATCGTAATTAAATTATATACCAAAACGAATATAAACATTAATTACATGACATGGCAAGGTGCAATATGATGCATATGATTGCAAGTATATTATAAAACAAATGAAACTAAAACAATGGGAGTAATGCAAGAATATTAAATTATGGCTAATTGTATAACACTAATAAGAAATATCTCCACACTTTACTTTATTTGGTAAATTTGTTGAAATAAGCTGTCAAGTATTGGATTTGTTGACAATTTCTATTTCATCAAGAAAAGGTGATGTTACTAAAACTGTCATGTTTTCTAAAAATAAAACAGTTAAGCCACGAAATTACAACATTACATAATGATATCAATGAGTTTCATGCATTTAACAATTTCCATAGTAATTATTCAAGTTTTGAACCATTTCTTTGACAGTATGATAAAGATTCCTGTAATACCAACAAAACTTTTCAACACGGGTGGTAGTAATTAAAATGGTTGCATTTGTTAATTTGTGTTTTGTGATTCAAAGATTATTTGATATTCCAATAGGCATTAACTTCCCAGGTGAATTGTTATTGTTGTTTTCAATTGTGCGTATTTTAACCTTAAAATTCCACCAGTTCATTGTACATAACATAACATCATATTCCCACACTTTATTTGGTAAATTTGTTGAAATAAGCTTTCAAGTATTGGATTTGACAATTTCTATTTCATCATGGAAAGGTGATGTTACTGAAACTGTCATGTTTTCTAAAAATAGAACAGTTAAGCCACGAAATTACAACAATTACATGATGATATCAATGAGTTTCATGCATTCAACAATTTCCATGGTTATTCTTCAAGAGCTGAATCAGTTCCTCGATGACAATTCAAGGAACATTTGATACTTAAATAGGCATTAACTTCCCAGATGAGTATTTCAAAAAGAAATTCTTGCCAAAGGAGTTTTTTTTTAATTTGTATGATTGTTATTTTTGCCTTTGATTTGTGCGTATTTAAAACTCTTCAGGTCATTGTACATAGATAATAACATTATATTTCTCTTTGTTTCTCAAAGTTCTATCACAAACAGTACAATTAATATGCTTCACATTGATCACATTAAACAAATTGTAAGTGTATACAATATACAATACTGGAATTACCTTCGGATTTGCATTGTCGTTATAAAATGTTCGTCTAATTGATTCGTAAATTTTCATGTATATATATAAAGTCGAAATATCTTCCAAAGATGTAGGTCCTTACACTAAAATTATTATCTTACACATTCGTCATAAATATCTACTAATATATAATATAATATATGTATAATATATATATTATATATAGTCAAAAGTTGACAACTTTTCGTCATAAGAGAATGTTGCTTCCTACATTTAAACTTTCATCTTAAGTAACATGAATAGACGCCTCTTATGTACACGAGTTGTATATGGTTATCACAGTGGGAATATTTGTATCGTCCGTAAGACAATCGAATACGCTTTACAAAAGGTAGTGTCACAAATGTTAAAAAGAGTACATCATTACTCAGTTTTCGCCATCGTTAATAAAAGTAACGTCGCTATTGGATGGAGATTGATTGCTGAGACGTGCGTCGGGCCTTTCGGAAGTCTTCTGCTGCGCAGGAAGAATGCTAACGGTGGCTTCCGACTGCCCCGACGAGGCCGGGCGCGTCTGGTAGTGCACGGCGAGGTCACGGGTGCTGGAATCGGTCCCTGCGGACGGCACCCGTGCGCGTCTCGGGAAGCAGAACTGCGTGAGCGCGTGATACGCGTTAAAGTTGTCCTGCGGGCCGAAGATGGCCATCATCGCGCCCAAATGGAACGTGGCGAAGAGCCAGCTGACGACGGTGACGGTGAGCAGAAACTGCCCGATCTGGCGATACGCCAGAATCACCGAGGGAATCATGAAGGCGCCGGCCGCGCCGGTGGTGAGCGCACTCATCGCCGTGGGGCCCAGCATGCGCGCCAGAGAGGCACGCGTCGCAGCCTCGCGGTTCTCGCGCGTGCTCGGCGCCAGCTTGTAATTGACAGCGTAGTGGAGGCAGTAGTCGACGGCGAAGCCGATCGACGTCGACATGGCGACCGACTCGAGGACGTTCAGCTGCCAGCCGACCAGCACGAGCGTCGCCATCGTCGTCACGATGCTGCCGAGGATGGAGGCCATCGCCAGCAGGCAGTCGCCGACATGCAGCGTCGCCAGATAGATGATGACCAAGGCGATGGCGACGGTGATGCCGAGCGTTATCTTGGTGTTCGGCGGCAGCTCGCGCTGCAGGTCGTAGTAGTCGAGGTCGGTGACGAAGAAGGCGCGCTGCATGCCCTCGGGGGCTTGCTTCAGCTGCAGGTCCAGCCAGGAGAGCACCTGGTGCTCGAAGGTTTCGACGGCGTCGTGCGATGCGGCGTACGTGTAGCTGCTGTCGTATTCGACGACCAACGCGCGCAGCTCGGGCGGATCGGTCTTCGAGAAGCGGAGGCCTGCGGTGCGCGGGTACAGATATTCGACCGGCGATGCGTGCAGGATGTACTGCTCCTCCAGGATGCACTGCTCAAAGACGGCCGGCTCGTACGGGAAGATCGACTCGTTGCAGCATGGAAATCGGTTTGTTTCGTGGATCGCATCGTAGCATGGACGCTCCATCAGCTTGCTGAACGTGGTGATGAAGCAGTTGGTGACGTAGGAGCCGCCCGCGGATGGCATGAAGAACGGCTGGCGCTGCAGGTCTTTGCAAAACTTCTCGAGGAAGACTTGAGAGGCTTGGCTGGACATGTTGAATGTATCGTCGAAGACCAAACTGCCGGTGGATTTTGGATTCAGGCCGCTTCCGTTGTCTTCGGGGATGACGCCCCAGATAAAACGTAATGGGAATCTTGGTGCGTCCGGACCCTCAAACTAAAAAACAAGTAAGATTTACATTTTTTCTAATATGTAATTGGTATCGCCATTAACTTGAAAATTTCCTTGTTAGCAGTGATACCAATTATGGAATTTTCCCAACACGAAAAAGATATTTACCAATACAACGCGTTTGAAGTCAAATTTGTGCTGATAGACCAAGCTGTACTGTTCGAAGAGATGATTGGTTTGAAACAGTTGCAGCTCACTTGTATGATGCGTATTCAGACCCGGATACCAAAAGAGTACCACGAAAGCCAAGATGGTGATGCAGAGGAACACCACAGCAAGGGGCAACTTCCCTCGAATGATCACATCCACCAGAAACTCCTCGCATATTCCAGTCATCTTTGTAAAAGTGGAGGAAATTGGAAGTTCTAGAAACTTTGCATTCTGACTTCCCAACTTCTCCTTCAGGTACGTGCATAGCTTGCATTGCAAAATCGTATACGTCTCCAAAAGCACCATGCTTGCAGGCAGCACCAGAATCATGATGATGAAGTTCCACAAAATGGCGGTCCCAGCGAAGATTCTAGAAAACAATTGACAGCGATTACAGTCGACACAAATAACAACCGTAGCAGCATATTGCGAAGATTAAGCGTACTACATTACACACATTCTATGTTAGTACGAAATCTGCGTGTAGCAACGAAACTCCGAAGAATTGCGCACTTGTTTGGCAAAAGTGTGGTGCTCGAAGGCGACTCTACTCACCCGTAGCAGCGGATCGCGGTGATATAACTTGAATTGGAAGCCAAAAAAGCCATAGCGGTGGTGATGGAGGTGACAGACATTGAAATGAATGCGTGATAAAGGGTGCTAGTCATTGTGTCAAGCAAAGTGTTATTGGTGGAATCGTTCGCTTTCATCGCGTGCCATACTTTGCAAAAAATGAACGCATCGTCAGCGCCAATACCTGCGAACACGGGGTGTGTGCGTTAGAATTGCGCTCACGCTCTCTCATCGCATTACTTGGTGGTAGCCAGCTAAGTATCGTACACACTCAGAGCATAGTTAGATGAAAACCAACCAAAACAACACGTGACTCAAGGCTTGCACGGCGGGCATTCACATACGCACCTATGATCACGATTCCGGCGAGCATGTTCATGAAGGGGAAGAACGTCATGCGGTACACGTAGAAGTAGGTGAAGTACGCCAGCCCCAGCGAGAAGATAATCGCCAGCAGGGTCATCAGAGTGAGGAACATCGAGCCAGTGTAGAGTCCAATGCAGACGAGTACGAAGATACCGGCGTAGAGCATGAGTCGGGTGTCTTCCAGTAGGATTTCGTCGAAGAGGACGTCCTTGATACCCAGATCCATTGCTACGACGGAGATGCCGTCGTAGTGCAGATGCACATCCTTGATCGTTTTGTAGAATGGCAGCATTCCGACACTTCGTGCTAGAGGTAAGAATACCATCGTTTCCTCCAATTTTCGTGATGCCGCTTTCTCGTACTGTAAAGAAACATTATTTAGACGTTTCGTCAGCAATGGGTAAACAAAATAGGCACAACATTTCTTAAAAATACCATTTCCCATAAGTATGATTGCTTGGTTGCCTATATAAAGTGTAAACGTAAAGCACTTTCCTTGACCGCCCAATGCCAAGGAAAGTAACTGAAAGCACCTCCAAAACTCCTATTGGGTAACCTCCAAATGACCTCTGTCATTTCAATGCCATCAGAACTGACAATCGTAACGGACAAAATGGCGTCACAGTGTAAAATTCGTTCGTGTTAAAAACTTACTGTTTTTTGTTGAAAGGACATACTCGTCAAATAGTGCAGAATCGTGTAGACAGCATCATGTGCGCGACACTTCTCCGGCACCATGAGGCAATCGGAGGCGTTCTTGCAGACCGGATCCAAAAGCTTGTCGTCATAATATTGGGCACATGCATCGATGAGTTGCAAGGTATCGTTAACGTCTTGTACCTAGAACCAATCTATGCTGTAGCAAGACATTACGTCTTATCAATTCGATGGTAGCTTACGGTGAGCGCTAGACAGGTGGGCCGATGATGAAGAAGCGCAATATAGTTCGGCAACGACCACGGTTTGCAGCAGTTCGCCGACGAATCCTCGCTCCTCATGCAGAACTCATCGTAGAGCTGCTCGCGTGCGAACTCCGACTCGATGCGACAAATCTTCGCCAGCGTCTCCGCATTGAACAGATCCCTATTCCCATCCGACTTCACCACCAGCTGCACGTAGTTGTCGTCTGCAACAGGTACGAAATGTAAGGAAATCGCAGAGGTGAATCGAGGGGAAATTACCTGGAGGTCCACAAAAGTACTCTTCATCAGCGAGCCGCTTCTGTTTATCAAAGGATGCGTTGCCGGCCATTTTCTGTATGGCAACCCATCTGTCGTGTGAAGTATCGGTAACATTCCTCGCTCGTGTAACAAGTCGCTGCATAATCAACAAATCAAATACTAATTACACCGCTTTGATTGCAGTACTCACGCCATCCGTTTGAAGCGGCTTTCTGCGCGGTTTGCTGCCTTGGAGTTTGAACTCCGTGCCGAAGGTGTTCGCCTGCTGCAGGTTCGGATCCATGATGCGCAGCGTGTCGTTCAGCTCCTGGAGGTACTTCTTCGGATCACCAGTGAGCGCTCCGTTCGACTTGTCGATGGCATCGAAGAAGTTCTTCCACGTGTTGATGCGCAGCGCAATCGGCGTGCCACGCGTTTCAAATCCCTGGAAACGAACGTGTAAGTTCCTAGAACCTTCGATTTGCTTTCGGCCTCCTGCAGGTGCACTTACCATCGTGGGGTCGGTGAAACGTGGGAAGGAGTTCTCGAAGAACGGGACGATGATCGCGATGACGGAGAGGAACGCGACGCCGCCGAGGATTCCAAGTGGAAACTCGACGAAGTACTTGGCGAAGAAGCGTAATGGAACCATGATTGCAGCGAATTGAAGCGATTTTACATGCTTTTGCACGTTGCTTTCGGTGGAATGGTATGTGCGTATGATTGCGATGGCATTGACACTGAAAATTTAAGGTCGCGTGTGATGCACGCTGCCGCTGGAGCGATGCGGTCGGTGAGATGGTCGATTGAAGACTGCCCGTGTGGCCGCCGCCGCCGCCGTTCAACGCTGCCCAGACATGTGGAATGCGAGAGCCTCCTCACCCCGTCCGTCCGACGCACATCCCCAAACTGTTGCCCCCGAACGCCTGCTGATCACTCGCGACGGTCTCGATCGGCGGCCGACGACACGCGGATGACACCGTTTCGTTTGCCGGCCATTTTGCCCAATGCATTCAACAAACAGATAGCTTATCGTTGCACGTTGTAGGCGATGTGTTGCAGATTCGTACGAGCGCGAGATGGGAGTCTGCGGATGGGAGCGATGCGTTTTGGGCGCTGGAGAACTTCAAGGTTAGCGCGGGCATCAGCTGATCTGGGATGGAGCGCGCGCGCCCGAACGAGAGCGAAACTTCCTCGCGCTCGAACGCGCATCATCGAGGGCTATCAGCAGCGAGTTGAAGTCGGATTGAATTACGATCGCATCGAGTGAGCCATCCACGGAGTTGTAATATAATTGCTGGTTGGTTTGCAGCCGACCGCATTAAGCGCGCCTAATCTAATCATCACGCTCTTCCAGGAGAAGGTGCTCGCTTCAATGCAATTATTAGTGTGCTGCATCGAGGATTCTCCCCGCCCACGTAAGCGATGGTTTGCGCTTTGTTCATTTTTTGCGATGTGCGCTGTACTTCTTGGTGGTTATTTCGAGGATGCGAGCCCGGCAGGAGTGCTCCCGGTTGGCCTGGGTTACCAAGCCCTGGGAAAACGCATTCGTGCCTTGTCATTCGATTAATATTGGGATAGTTCGCCGCGGACGTGGAATGTCACATAATTGTTTCATTTGCCGATGAACGCTGCGTTAATGATATGATTGGAATTGGCACCAAAATCCAATAACATATCAATTTCAGGTTATAGCGTTTAATTTTCATACATTTACATAATTTTACATTCGTATAATTCATGAAATTTTTCTTTCTCATTCTTATGCGTTAACTTCAAGTAATTCTATCTGGGAATTTCCAGGATAATCAGCAACACTGGTTGAATATCGGAATTGGATACGTCTCTATTTTTGGATGTATGGAATCTCGCGGAAATTACGCATTGCGTTCAGATTGCGGTATAACAGCGTCCAGGAATTCAGGAAATAGTTTGCTGCAACTTCAATTGTTGGTATTTCCACGGATATCCACGAGTTCAGGATGCAGAGAACATCCAAACCGAAGCAATGCGGAATTCGTGGTTTTGCCTCGAACGGGTTTCGCAAACCACATATAATCTCGTAATAAGCCCTTTTCTAATATCCTTCTACAGGATCATTTACACGAAATCATATGCGCGGTTGATTTTGCTTGTTGCTTAGGTCGATACATCTTGAAATACTGGTTGCCTATAGTCTCAAGACAAAATAGGATAAATATAAATGACGCGTTTCATACAATTCACAGATTTCCTCAAAATAGACGATTCTGGAGAATTGAAGCATTGAAAAAAATACGAAAATTAAAATATCGTCACTAACCGATAATGACAGCAAAATGATGATTACAAATAAGAACATTTTTTGTCTTATAAGGTAAAGTTCCATTGTTTTATGGTTCAATTCATTTGGTTACAAAAAATCATTGAAATCATTACAATTGGAAGTCAAATTCGAACGATTTTAAAAAATCAATAATTGCAATTCTTTTAGAATTTCTGAACACAAAGAAAACTTGCATTATTCTTTGAAATTTTGATGCAAGAATGAATTGCAAAATATAGTTTGAAAAAATTTCCTAATCACCACATCTCTTTAAAGTAGCGTCGACAACTAATTTTCAAATTTTTTTGTAATTTTTTAGATGGTATAAACTTTAAGAAAAAAATTCTCGTAAAATCCAACTGAACGTAAATTGAAGTAATTTTGGAGAGGCTAAATTAACGGCTAAATTACAATTGATTTGTTTGAAAAATATCATTAAGATATAACTAAGAATCTGAATTCTTGAATTTTCAATGATATCGAAAATTACTGAAAACTGTTTTGTTAATGACATTAATAATTTTTCTAACCTTGATTCAATTCAGCGAAATTTAAAAAGGTTATCGCTTTATAAAGTGCTTAAAGTGTGTTAATTGTTAGCATCCATTTCAATTACAACATTGACATCATAAAATGACTAGCCTAAAATTCATGGTCAATATTTGAGATATTATGAAGATAAAGAAATTCCATCCTAATCTGATAAAAAAGATTAAATCAAATTGTTATTACATTGATTCTAAATGATAAAAAAAATCAGCAGTGTCGACAATTTTTAAGAGGACTTCTGGAATTATCACAAATTGATTTCAGATATATCATATATTAGTAAAGATAATTAGATAAACTTAATTACAGAAAATATCTGTAGTAAAAAATCCTAGAGATTGAATTATTTCAAGCAAACAAATAATCCGAAAAAATGTTTGATTTAATTTGAAGAATAGTGCAATGAAATTTGGGCTAGAGCTTATTGATTTAATTATCGATTATTTACAATTGAGAAATACCATAAAAATGGGACTTACCTTACAAGACAAAATATTTCTTGAAGATTCCATCTCAATCACAATCAATTTTTGCATTAATTAATTAGTTGACAATGAGTTATCTTTGAATCTGACTATTGCCCGAAAGCCTATCAAATAACACGTCTTTCTGAGCAACAATCAAAATGAAATCAAACTCTTCTCATCTCCGTCATCGTCGAAGCACTTTTATATCACTGATAACTTTTAATTCGCTTAAGACGCGACGTGATTGCAGCGTACTACGCGGCGTCCATTTTGTGGCCGTAATGGCGGAGGCGTCGGTCATCATCCATCATGCAACATTGCGAGCGTCCTTCTGCCCCACTAACGACCCCTCAATCCCGCGAAATCACTGTGAACCGCTGGTGCGCCATTTTCGTACCGAATCGCAATTCTAAAGTATGATATTTTCAGGTCCTACTACCCGAATCAATGACGAGCAATTAGAGAAAGCGTTCGTAAATGGCGGCCTGAGATGGTGGAACCGGAGGAAGGCAACGCATCAAATATTAACGCGTCGAAATGGAAGCGGACGGCGTTCGGATGCTTTCTAACTGTCACGTCATGTTAGCGAGCAAATTTTTAAGCCTGAAAAGTGGAAGCAACACGATCGATTCTAGTGCGCGAAGTCGAACCAACGTCGAAGAAGGTGTCATGGGGGGACACGCTCTAATTGGGAATCGGCCCTCTGCGCGTGTAATATGCATAAGTTGCGCGGGTTCGAGAATGTTCTGGAACGTTCAACGCTCGTTTCCACGGTAATCGACACTTTCTGCACGCACTTTTGAAACAAAACACATACGCAAATTGTAGTAACACTGATTGTTTCAGTTGGCCAAGCAAAGAAAAACAAAGATGGGTGCTGGAAGCTTCAAGCATGTGCAAAAACTACTCTGGTGCGTGAGTGCTGCTTCCGGAGATTGCTTACGTCTTCCGCCGAGGGCTTCCGGTAATGGCGGCCACACTTCGACGAGATGCCCTCCAAGTCTGCACGTTGCGCTGGCTGGCCGCGTTGTTTATTGCTGTTGGATGTTGCAGTTCCGTTGGTCGCCGCCGCCGGCCGGAAAATGGTAATCGGAAGCGAGGTGGCCCATTGAGGTCGCCTTCGGCGGCGGCGATGCGCGTGCGGGTATCCCGCCCAAAATGGGCTCCGCCTATCAACACCTACATCAAGATGGACGTGCATAATTAATCGGGATGAACGCGCACTACTCTCTTGATGGTGGCGGCGGCGGTGGCGGCGATGATGGCGGTTTTAGAGCAGGACGCGCGCGCGCACTCCACTGCGCCGATTAGTGATTCAGACACATCCCGAAGACGCGGATGGCGCGAGCCAAGTTGGACGACTAGCCAAATCGCGGCGGCGCCGCCGACTGCAACCCCAGCATCCCTCTCGCCAGCGCCAAAAATAACCAACCAACCAACCAAGGCAAGCAACGGCGTAAAAAAACAGTCGTGATCGCGATCATGATGCTCGTCGATGACGAGGATGAGCGATATAAGGGGGTACATTTTAAAGTGATGCTGCCAGCAACGGGGGGTGGGGATGAAATCAGGGATTTCGCGTATGATCCGCGCACCGCCGCTTTTGTTACCCCTACCAACTCGGCAACGAAACTAAAACGAAGATTAGGCGCGCTTTATTTTCATTTCATTCTCCCATCGCATTGTAGTTGGTTTTTTTGGGATGTATGTATGTTGGGTTCATGGTTGTTGTCTTTTAGGTCTTCTTTCTCTTTCCCCGGTGGGTTACACGCACCCTTTTAGGGTTTGCACCACCGTTCAAGTCTTCAGGACCAGTTTTGCAACGTTGTTTGACGATTGAAGGGTGAATCCAGACATTCCTTTGATTGAATTCAAATTATCAAATCTTCCATCTTGAAACTTAGAAAAATATATCTTCAATGAGTATTCAATACTTCAGTTCAATCATTGAAGATGTTGTCATTTCAATTTTGACAGGAAATTAAATTAGAAATCTAATTTTGATCACATCATCGATAAAATCAATCACCAACGCTTTGAAGATCATTCTAGATTATTCCAGAAAACTCGCCTTCTTTTTCTATCCCACAATTTTGATTTCTTACTTTCTCTTTGATTTCATTACCCCAGCCATTGAAAATTCCCTCTTTCACTGTCTGCAAGAAGTTATCGTACGAATCTTCCCTCCCCAAAAAGAATCTCTATTGTGTAGTTTTTTGGCATTCATTTTTTAAAATCTTTTCTTCTCTCCCCATCGCATCTGAAATGATGTCCTAGATTCGAATTCGGTAGCACTTTCAATTTCACAAGAAGTCTTGTATGATTGGCCTTAATTCGAACGGATACGGCCAACGTCGCCATCGGCGAAGAATTAACAACGTGCCGAACGTTTCTATTAAATCGAGGAGGGCAATAAAGGGCGCAGACAACTAACTGGAAAGCTGTGTTTTGAGTGCAAAAAACGCTCCGAAAGATGAATTGGGTGAAAACGGGGAAATTGGGGTTGGATTGGGTTGGGTTGGATTTTTTTTTGGCGAGGGGGTAAACGAAAGAAGATGACAATTGAAAATCGCCTTTCCAACGAGGTGATCAATGCGTTTGCCTAATGACGATGCATTTTGATTGTTCTTCAGGATTCATTCATCCGTCCTGTTATCGTATTACGAGCATATGTGCAATTTGGGAATGGTTTTTTGCAAAAAAAATCATATATTGTAGAAACAACGTACAGTTGGTTGGTTGGTTGGTTGGTTGAAATTTTAAGGGTAGCTGTCATTTTATTGAGGGTAGGTATCCTTCAATTGAGTAAGTGACTTAAGTAAAGTTGAAAATTGAATCTAATCGTCTCAAATTTTAGATTTTGCATTACACCCCAATTTGGAACCAGGACAATTCAATGATGCTGGATGTCTGGAAGCTGATCATCATCAACAATCCCTCGATTCACATCACCCAGAACGTCGAAAAAACGGACCATCATTGAACAACATTGCAACTGCACTTCTGCACATTTTTGTGCCGCAGCCTTCTGGTGCGCCATCACGCATCATCACCGGGCGGCAGCATCCCCGAAAAGGGTGCATTAGCACAGAGAGAGTCTCAGATTCCATTATGCGGACGTACCCCATTCACCGAAGCATCCCTCCGAAAAAACGCGGCGTCGAAGAGGAGCATTCGATCCGGTTCCGCTACGTACGCTTCGGCTTTTTTTCGCCGTTGTGTGTGCGTGCGGATGCACGCGGGATACACCTTTCGAAACAAGAATTGGCGAGAAGGGTACGCATCGGGTTCAATGCGTGCCCGATTTCACATTCCATGGGGTTACGAGGTGTGCAACAGCCGCAGCCATCCAGCCATCCAGGTGCGCGTCCACGAATTCGTGAGTATCGAATGATGATGGTACCGTAAAACGTACATATGCCCGAAATGGTAAATGGCCCACCGGGTTGCGCAATTGAAACAAACGGCGCGTGTAAATGCAGCCACGTTGCCCGTTGCTATGACGACTGCAATTTCTACTATAGTTATGGGGTTGGTATAAGGTCGGAAATGTATCGCGATTGAATTTCGCTACAAATTTCACCATTGTCTTCGTTGCAATGGGTTTGATTACGTCATTGACGTGGAAATTGTTTGGTTATACCAGGTATCTTGGTTTTTTTGGTTAATTTGGTAATTCAATTGGTTTAAAACCAACTGGAATTTGTTGGTTATAGTTATGGTTATGGTAAATTGACCCAGAGGGTTATAATTTACATAAATAACCTGCCAATGTTGCTATGACAACCGCGTACTGTTATTAGAATGTTTACAAACTTTTCTTAGTTTGTTTAGGATTGTTTTCGTTGTAATGAGTTTTATTACGTCACTATGTTATACGTTGATATTCTAAATTCTAATTGGTTTAAGTTTGTGGATTTTAAGACAAAAATTAACTTACGTTTGTGAACGTTGCAACTTCAATTTTGAATATTCAAATTCAAATGGAATGAACTTTATTTTTCGTAGATATTTTAGAGGCTTTTCTAAACGAATTTCATTTTTGCAAACTTATTCAAAAAAGAAAATTCAAACATCACATTTAAGTTTGAAAATAGTTCAAATGAAATCAAAGTAAATTCAAACGTTGGAACTTTTCAATCAAACTTTTTTTTGAGTTTCCCCCTTTCTTTTCATTGAATTTCAAAATGTGCCCTACATATTAAAACTTCATACATAGATCTAACCTAGTCTTTAATCTAGCTATGGCAAAACGCCCCAAACGAGCTTCAATGACAACAAACACATTTCTTCCGGGTACGAATTCGTTAATCCGTCCACACCTGCCAAAATTTTACGCAACCTTTGCCTTCCGGTATATTATTACCTCTCTTTCTCACTCTTAATAGTTGATTGAGTTTTTTTAGATGCAACTTTCTCCCTTGGTAATTTCTATGATTGAGAATTGAATTGGAAATGTAAAAAGGGCCCAGAACGAAAAAGAAAACGTTGCGTCATAAAAAGAGGATCTCAAAAATGTTTCAATTATTTGATATATTATTGAAGCTTCTAAAATTCTCCATAATTCTTGTAAGTTAAAAGAAATCACGAAGTTTTGTTTCAAATTACTGCAATTTTTAACTCAATAGGATTAATTCATTGACAATTTGAATGAATTTCATATTTCATTTTTCAAATTTAAAAATTTGCAATTATAGACAAGTAATGCAGAAATAATTTGCCAAAACTTTAAATTTAAATCTTTGGCAAAATCTTACAAAAAAAATTCAGAAAGATTCGAATAATTTACATATAAATTATGACGTTCAATTTAATTTTTTGCATCGATAGAACAAAATTAATTAATTTTTAATTAACTACATCAAATGAAATAGTCCTTGATTTAATTATTCGGTTAATTAGCAATTTGCTTATTACGTCGTTTGAAGTTGTTTTATTTAAGCAACTTTGAATACAAATGTCTTTATAATAATTTAATAATCAATTCTGTTTTTGCTTTATATATATGGAACAGAGATCATTTGTTTAAACAATATGTGGGTCCATATACATATATTTGATCAAGTTAACAATCACAAGGATATTCACAATTTAAAAATAGAATCTCAAGGCAATCACCAAAATCTAAATATAAATTTAAAAATGGGTTAATTATCACTTTCGTTGAAATTAACTCGGTATTACTGTAGGATGCTAATAGATAATGTATATATTTGAATTAAAACGTTTCCATGGAAACTTAAGCGAGATAAAACTGAAGTGATTGCCACCGCAGAGTCGTCGGTCTGGTAATTTTATTTATGATGCAGAATTCTAATTTGACGTTAAAATCAACATGATAATTGCGTACGAGGCGAATAAATAATTCAGAAATGCACGTTGCAAATGCAAATACGCTTATCGTATCATTTGATAGCATTCCTCATTTAGTTCATTTGCTTTGTTTATCTCATTTCATCGCTTTCAGTGCGTTCGAATTTTATCTTCCTTTCTCTTTCTCGCTGAATTCTCGATTTCCCTGCGAATTGTTATAACCATATTGAAAATTGCATCTAATCAGCATACTTGATAACGATAATGATTGTGGATTTAAATGCATAAAAAGTTGTTAAAGAAATGGTGGACGTAAATGAAATGCACGAAGTTCGTGTTCGTGTACGCACGTGCAAAATCGTTTTTATATAGTTGCACCACTTGATATTGAATTTTATGAGATATTTTTAAAAATTAATTCTGGAATATTATATGAACGTCATAATGCATAGTAAATTCGCATACGTCATAAATATCACACGAAATTACATTATGGAAAATTTGATATATAAATTAGGTTTCTTTTATTTTATCTGCTTAAAAATTTCAAATGAATATTTTCTTGAATATTTACACATTATTAATCAATTTTTTAAATTTAGTTGTATTTTTGGTTTCGCTATCGATTGATACAATGAGGAAGGTCGTAAAAACCATTCTTTATCGGTGAAGGTTTACATGTGCGACGAAATGGCGCACGAAGTTTGACGAGACGAACGAGCACATGTTGTTATTGTACACGAATCGCGAAAAAAAGCAAAGTGGAACGACTACAGTCAAACATAAGAGAACAAGTTCGGACAAGAAGCAACACGCGTTACAACGTTTCTTTTATCGAACGATCGATTGTGTTGTGTGCTACCGGTTGCATTTATTCTTGTATCAACCTATTCATTATCGTCCATGTGTTCCTCGCGTCTGTGATATTTCTATTTCGTTAAAGCAAGGAAAATTCATTCGGGGAAAAGAGATACATATTTGGTTTATGTGTTAAGTCATCGAAAACAGTAATTTTGTGGTTATCTACTAGCATCTTGCATCACCAACATGGTAGAAATTCTAAGAAATCAAGGTAACCTCACATTTTCATTTTGACCCCAATTATGGTTCGATTATTTGCATATAGATGGCGCTACAATTGAAAAATAAGATGATAAGTTGATATGTGAATTTATGTCATTTACATTTGTTGAATTTACTAATTACCATGACAACAAGTAATTTTAAAGTCTATACGGTAAATTTTGACATTTTACTGACAATTTGTCAATTCAAAGTTAATCAGTACATAATTGCAACGATGCTATGAAATGTCACTTAAAATATATTTCAAATGTCAAAAATCCCAAACTGCATTTCAAATAATGCAAAAAACTGCATACGCCAATGACATTTCTATTTATAACCTCAAATCGATAGCTGCTAATTGGTGGGCGCGCGCGATTGGCCGACTGCATTGATGATAAAACTTAAATTACGTGCATGAATGGTTGCCTAATCACGCATGACAGCGTCGCGATCACCGATTGGATCATTGCACTGCTTCGATTTGCATACATCTCTGCATATGTGTAGGTGTGAATTCACCTGATGTGGAGGAGGTGTGGAGGGGGTGGTTGGTTGTGTGGAAGGATGCGCGCGCGCCATTATCGAATCAATTAGCTGCCACTTTGGCCTTTGACAGCCGACATGTTTTGCCTTTAACCCGCCGGGCGCGCTCATTCATAAGTAATGCACTTCCGTTGCCGCCGTCGCTGCAGTCGCGTGTGGGGGTGGTGGTGGTGGCGGTTGGTGGTGGTGGGGGTAGGCGGAAGGTGGCTGAGCAGTGACACCTCATGCATATGCATCGAGGCGAAATGAAATTTTAAATGTTTGCGCCCCACTCGCGCATATGTTGTGATTGTATTATGAATTCTTCAATATCAATTACGGCGGCGATAATGGCAGCGCAGCGTCCGATGCGATGATATGCGCGCGGACAGATGTCCGATATTTTCATGACAGCCAATTCTGCATAATTGCATTGTTGTGTTTCGCGCAGCGAAGGTGGGGTGGGGGGTGGCGTGGATGTCGCTTAGTCCATCCGATGGTCAATTATTAAAAAATATATTTGTATATGGTCCGGCGACGGTGGCGACGTGCCGTAATTGAGAATTAATTGAAATGCATTTCATCTTCATTTAGATGCTCGCACTGGATGACATTTGGAAGTGGATTGTGGAGGGGGTGGAATTTTAATTTTGAGGTTGCTGCCATTTGGAGGCATTTGACCTATGAATATTTTAAAAAGTTTTATGCATTTTATTTAAAAATTAATGGATAGGTAAAAATTTCCAGAAAGTAATGGAATACATCATATATTTTAATAGCAATTAATAAGCTAATTAATTATATATTCATTAGCCAAAAAATTACAATTTCATATTCGCATATTTTAATTTTCCAGTATTAATTTGAATAACAATATTTGAAAATTCCAAATACAAATGGAATCAAGAATACTTAGGTATACGCTTCATCAATTCTTTTTAAAAATTGCATTTGAAGAAATATTTTTTTCAATGAATATCTGAAATATTTTTGCACCTCATCTGCTTCAACAATCATTTGAAGGTAAAAAGGAAAACAGGAAATATAAAAAAAAGAAATTACCAGGGGTCATAAAAGATTTGTAGGCTTCCCCCCACACAAATCTCTATTATTATCAGCACTGATTAGTTATCAACGAATATCGATCCGCACGAGAGTATGTTATTTCAATTGTTATCGCTTTGAATTAAAATTATAGGTTATCCGATAAAGCGCTCGCTTTATTACCGTGAACGTGTCTCAAAACATAATTTTAGGGTTAGAAAAGGGAAACGGAAAATGTAACGGGTGTTCAAATAATACCATTTTATTTTTTGTATTTTTACATGTACGTGTTTATTGAAACATCCTGTAGATTTCAAGATATATAATACAATATTTTAAACATTTAATTTGAAGATATATAAAATATGGATTTATTTGGTTGCCTATAAAACAACAACCAAGATCGCTGCATTGAAATGTGGGTTGCCTATGATCTATCTACAAAGTATATAATTTATTTAAATTATTCGTATGATAATTGCAAGGTTATGTACCCGTTTACCTGTCACCTTGTGCAATATGTTCAACAATGTTAACAACAACGAACGCAGTACACGTAGTGATAATACAAGGCAAGATAACAACACAAACTCAAAATATTAAAACGTCAAGTATTGTTGATGTGGCGAAAAGCAACAATAAGTGATTGTATTTTTCGTATAAACTTTTGTGCGCACATTTTACAACAAAAAATCGCAGTGCTGTTTATAGATTGTGTCGAAATATAATAACAATTTTCGTGGAATAACAACAAAATAATTGGGGATTTACGCTAATAGTTTAATAATATATAATCTACGTGTATGGAATGTAATAGATTTCATTTCATTTATTTGGCCAGAATTTTATAGAACAACAAAAAACACAAACTAAAAAAGTGGATGTGATTTAAATTGCATGTGATTTTTTAATTTGCAATTAATTGGGGATATTTGGGTAACAAAATGAAGACACGACAGCGTCCGAAAATAAATTCCAGAGGTAATTAACAAAAGAAAAGCTTTGAAATATTTATAGACGTGAATTTTTTATGATTTTTGTGGTTCTCTGTTTATTTTATTCATTAGAACAAGAGATTTTTTATGATGTAGTTATGTCATCATTTCTAATGCAAATGAAGAGTTCGCATTGTTTTTTTTTTTCGCTTTTTTGCTTGTATGAACACATCATAATCAAAATTTCCGAAAATATTGTATAAAATATACTCAAAAACTTCAAATTATAACTTTTAAATTCTTATCAAGTTTTTGCTTATTAAAATAGCAATTAATTTTTGGCAAAGAATTTCTGGTATTGACAGATTTAAGATCATATTTATATTTTTATAACAACTTCAAGGTTGTAGTTAAATTATTTGCAAAATTGAAATTGAAAATGCTTTAGAATGTCTTTTCAGAAAGCTTTTTACAAAATATTGAAATCAAGTTTACGCATAAATAATCATCAATTTCACAACTTTCTGATAACATTAAACATTTACATAGTTGGCATTAAGTTATCTGACATGGAAAAATATCAGGAAATTCAAAATGGCAATGAAGTTCCTTCTTTCATAATTTCAACAATTTCCGGTTGGAATTTTTAGCGTCGGCGAATTTGAGCAAAAATTATCATAATATTTGCGAATTAATTCAAATTAAAGTCAAAATTAAGTTTTAAATTTGAATTACGACTTTGCAATTTGTTGTTCTTACTTATTTTCAATATGCAGATATTTGAATAGTAACAATAAGTAGGAATTAGTAAATTCACAAAAATGAGAAAATTTGAAATTTTCAAAATTCTGAAATCAGTTGTAAAATCCCTTTTCCATTAAACATCCATAATCACAACTGATAAGACAGCCTCTAATCCACAAGTGAATTAATTACTCTGCATATTTCTCCAGCTTTATTTACACTTAACCGCCAGCTAAGCAGTTAATAACCCAAGTCGGTTTTCTCCACTCATCGAAATCCATTTATAGCAAGCGCGCATTTTGCACCATTGTCATTCCGCATTTGCACATTTGCAAGTTGTGAACGCTTCATTTGTTTCGCCGTCAATGCATCAATCACAGTGCTTGATTGCGCACGCGCCGCACGCTTAGCCCGCAATAGATAATCGTACGGCACACGCGCTCGAAACGGATAATAGATCAATCCCGCATGCTGAGCAAACAGTAGCCATCCGAGAGTGCTGCCTGTCGATGCGGATCGGAAGTGCGTGCCACTGAACTATTGCATCAAAACTTATTGGGTGCGCGTCCGTGACCCACATTCATGCGCATTCCCTGCAACAACAAGCGCGCATTAAAACCGACTTAAGTCCCATTCGTGTGCGCAGATTACGTGATGGTGCCGTCGGAGGAGCCGGCGACGAAGGAGCACGAAGCGAACGGCACGCCGGCGGCGATGGTGCCCACCAAGGAGACGAAGCGCTGGCGCAACCTGGTCGCCTTCTGGTTCCTCGGCCTGTGCAACAACTACGGCTACGTGGTGATGCTGAGCGCCGCGCACGACATCCTCAAGGAGGAGGCGGCTGCTGATGTTAGTAACCTGGTGGTGGTGGCAAGCTATCTCACAAGAGGAGCGTCCCGCTTATGAGTAATTGTGCATTGTCATCGTCAACCCCAGCATCTTCGAACGCGGTCTCATATTCGTAATGGTTGCAGGAACCGGTGACGGAGTCGCTGGCCAAGATGGTCAGCAATGCGACGACGACGCTGAGAGATTGCAACGAGCTATCTACGGGCGTCATCCTCTTGGCGGACGTCATCCCCAGCCTGCTGGTCAAGTTCATAGCGCCGTTTCTGCCATTCTATGTTCAGTAAGTTTCCCATTCGAATTTTCCGTTTGCTTCGTTTGAAGTTATAGTTGAGACGCCACCTGGTGGCAAGAAATGACGTCACAAATTAAATGTGGAACGAATCTTAGAGTAGTAATAAAACGTCAATCCAGTTTCTTATCAGTAAGTAGTGGGTATTTGCTCGGTAGTGTTTTGGACAAACGACTTTACAACCAGCGATAAAAAAGCAGAGCTTAATGTGCGACTGATTACGCCACTTGACTCCCTACAATTAGACGTCATTAAAAATCATTTTCACAATGAGTAGATTTGTTTAATTACACGTTTGTGATTAGCAATCAGACGGCAACCAAAATTAAATCGCGTTTTTAGCACTTCCAAACAACTCGTTCGTCAATTGTTTCCATCACGTTCCAATTTCGTTTTAATGATTGTTTTTGTCGTTAAATTACTGAACCTGAAACATAAATTATTGAACAACTCCACATTGTTAATTAAATACATTACCTGATTATTATTTAACAATGTTGAGTAGACAGGTTAGGTTCACATTTTCACATGTGACTGATCATCTGGAACTTGAGTCATGTTCCTTGTACCTTGAGAAGATGCCCCACAAAATTATAAATGACAAATTTAAAAATGCAAATTCAAGTTGAAAAATACAAATTACAGGTTGAATTAATAACCATCAGACACATAAAAATTGTTTAAAAAGTAAAAACAATTGGAAAACAGAAAAAAATACAATAAGAAATTCGGGCATCTTTGGGCGCCTAATTGCAACCCTTAAATTGTGACAAGGAACAATCCCATTACATGTTGTGATACTCTTTTGTTTTGTTTTTTGAATCAAGTAGGCTAAACAATTTATGGTACAAGCGGACTTGAAAAGACGTTGAAACATTAATGAAATTAGCAAATGAACAGTAAACGATCATGTACATCAAGCGCTTCCAGCAATCATGTATGTTCCGAGCTCATGTATACGTAAATGGATGTCAGACGTCTCTATGATTTTTGTGCAGCATCCGTCTAGTTTGTTGCATACTCTTATCCGCTGGCGGTTTTCTCACAGTGGCCTTCAGCGTCAGCCAGTGGATGTCCATCCTCGGCGTCATCCTCACGTCGCTGAGCTCCGGCCTCGGCGAGGTGACACTCCTCCAGTATTCGTCGTTCTATGATAAGTACGTGAATATTGCAGGCGGCGCAATTAGCGCCCCCGTTGAAAAGCGACTCTACTAATTACTCTTCGTTGCAGGAATGTGGTGTCGACGTGGTCGTCGGGGACGGGCGGCGCCGGCGTGTTCGGCGCGCTCTCCTACGCCCTGCTGAATAAGTTAGGCGCCCGAAACGCCCTGCTGATCATGCTAATTGTGCCCGCCGTAATGGCCGTCGCGTAAGTGAATCTTTAATCCCGCTGCCGTTGTCACCATACCTCCCCCGGAGTGCGCCGCCCCGCGTGCATCATTCAATCGCCGCATCCGTAATTCATGAGACAAGTGCATGCCTCACTCTCCCGTGCTGGGCGCGCGCACTCCCAATGATCCGCTGGACGGCGGCAAACAAAACACGATCAGCCCCCGCACATGATTCTTTCAGCTTCTGGTTAATATTGATGAAACCCGCGGAGGCGCCGTCCGTTGTCACCCAGCGCGAGGTCGAGAAGCGGGACAACTCCAACGCGAAGCAGGCGCTGCTCGCCAAGGTGCGCAAAGTGCCCGGCCTGCTGAAGTACATGCTGCCGCTCGGCCTGGTCTACCTCTTCGAGTACTTCATCAATCAGGGCGTCGTATGTATCACTCCCCAACTTTTCGATTTGTGATTGACTTCGGGTGCGTTTTCCAGTTTGAACTGATCCAGTACGATGGATTCTTCCTGGCGCACAGCGAGCAGTACGCATGGCTGCAGGTGGCGTACCAGATCGGCGTCTTCATCTCGCGCTCCTCGGTGAACATCTTCCACGTGCGGCACATCTGGCTGATGTCCGTCTTTCAGCTGATCAACGTGTTCATCTTCACCGCCGACGCCGTCTTCTACATGTTCCCCAGCTTCTACATCATCCTGGCGCTCACCGTGTGGGAGGGCCTGCTCGGCGGTGCCGCCTACGTGAACACGTTCTACAGGATCTCCTCGGAGGTGCGTTGCACTCGTTGCATCCGTTGGCAAAACAAAGCGGACGCAAATAGCGCGCGCGTGGGCTGCGATGATTTAATCGGGCTATTTTTAGGTGCCCGAAGAGGAAAAACAATTCTCCATGGGTGTCACCAGCTTCGCCGACTCCATTGGCATCACGTTGGCCGGTGCGTTGGCCATCCTCCCGCACAATGCGATCTGCGCGTTGCCGAAACCCGAACGGTTATTGTGATATTGATGAGCTCCCTCGTAGGTTCAACCTTTTTTTCTAATTATGCCAAAACTTTTGAGTATCTACATGCTCAAAGGCCAAAACAACGAGTGATCACGTTCTGGAAACGTTGCTAGGTTTTAAAAGTCACACGTAGTTTCAGATATCAATCGAGTTTTTATTTAAAACTTTTAGTACAAGTCGAAAATTTATTGCAAAAATATTTTCGAAATTATTCTTTGGCACCGTGTTCTGGACAATACTTGACGTAATTTATAAAGGAACATATCATTATTTAGGAATTAAGCATGGGAAGAAGTTTTAAGTACAATTTCAAATATTGACGTACAACTGGTTACCTAACATACAATAATCTGGTGAGAATTTCAAATTCAAAATTTCAATTTTAATAATCCTACTGGACGCGCTATATTCAATAATTCAAAAGATCTCATTGAAATATTTCTAGAATTATGTAATTTAAGTTGTTCCAAATTCAAATACGTCAATTATACGTCAATATTTGCTTTAAATGAACTAGATGAATAAGATCAAGTAAATGAACCAAATTTGAAATCACATTCCATGCAAATTTGTTATTGCACCGTCAAATAGCCTAGTACGAAATGAGCAATATGGAATGATACTTGTATCGAAAGTGATTGCTCAGCAACGATTCTGAACGATCGCCTTACCAGTCTCATCATATTCCTGGCGCGAAATCCAGAACGACTGGAAGTTCCCCAAGGAAGCCAGAATCGCTCCGCCGAGCCATGGCGAAAACCGCCGATCAATGCTGCCATTTTGCGAAATCACCTTCAGTCGCATACTCTGCAACACATTCTGCATCAAACAACCAATCCTCACCCCATCAATAATTGAGACAACATCGAATTCTAAAAAAAATCATAAAAGGCATCAAACGTAAAAAATATAAAAAATAAACCAAGAACATAACCTGAAAATAAGGAATGGCCGACATTGACGTATTGACAGTTTGTTAGTTCGTAGATTACTCACGGGTGGCACCTTCGATTGCAGGTCGCGCGTCAACCGGTCCGTGAAGCCTTGGATGTTCGAATTGCCGCCGGTGATGACGACGTTCGCGTACATCAGCTGAAAATGCGACGCGATTAGAAGTGGATTGCAAGTGGATGTGAAATAAACGTACAGGACGCGTGTCGACGTCGCACATGCCGACGCTGGTCGTCACCAGCGAGCTGACGTCCAACGAGGGTTGAATGCCGACGCTGGGACGGGACGCGAGGTTGAAGAGCGGTTCGACGACCTTGAAGCGCTCCGTGCCGAAGTCGCGATGGTAGCCGTTGGGGAATTCGTAATGGACTGCAGGTATGCTTTTGACCACTTCTTCGTCGTAGGGCGCGTCAGCCACCTGGAGCACGGTCGATTGGAAGTCCTGCAGGAGTTCTTTGACCATGTAGTTGTGCCACGAGGTGGTCGCCTTGTAGTAGCGCTCCTTCCACACGGCCGGCTCGTCTGGCTTGACAATCTCCTTCGAGGAGACGCGGTAGTACGGTACGATATCGATATGCTTGTCGCTGAGCATCTTGCGCGATTGCTCCAGGATGAAATCGGAGCCGGCTGGTGATTTTACAATCGCCTGGGTCATTAAAATGCCGTCATGCAACGGCACCGCTGTCGTATGCGTTAAACCAGCGTCCACAACCAAACATGTCGGTCGGTTATTTGCAACGCCAACCAGAAGTGGGGTTTTTGCCAGATATACTGCCGGTACGTTGTACTTCTCGAAGAAGAGCTCCACGATTTGCTCTCGCTTGCTTTGCACAATCCACTGAAAAATAGTCATTTAGAAAATGCCGCTTAATTTTTCTACTTTAGGCAACCCAACATGAAAGTTTGCAAATTTAACAAAATTCATATAAGTTTGCCCCCTTTCCACATTCATTGACAAAACAACTACTTGAATTGACTATAATATACTCACCGCAGGTTCAGATAGTATAAAGGGATGATTTTCAGCATTTGTATGAAGGCGATTGTTGAAAATGTAGTTCAACATGTACTCGAATATATCCCAGTTATCAACCATCCCATCTTTGAGACATGTAGAAATTTCAGCACCTACAAACAATCATAAGTCTTCAATTTCAACCAAAAAAATACCATAGTGTGTAACCATCATGAGGCGAATGCAATCCAAGTGTGCCAAAGTTGTACTTTGTTGTATTATCTTCCTCATAATATGCATATTGCGTTGGAATATCATGTCGTGGAAACTCTTCTCCGGCGTAGCCCACTCGAATAGTATTGCTGCCGATATCTAAGACAATGGCTCCGATGTCGTCTGCAATTACCCAATTGGAATGGAAAATTGCAACTAAGATTAGACAGTGCAAAAACAGATGAATGAAATTACCTCCGCTATAAACGGCACCACTCATTTTAGTTTAGGCCTAAATCCAAGCGTACAGTACTTCGTTGTTAGAGCTCCATATTTAGGATCAAGTAGTTTTTAATTGTTTACTAGACGCAAACATCACCATTGTTTTTGTTTTTATTTTGTCAATGTCAAAGTCAAGGTTATTGAGACGGCCAGTATTGATTTAAAGCTTGCTTCATTCCGCGACGCCAGCGCCACACGTATCTTGTGTCGTTTATCCGGCAACATTTGTTGTCAATTTTATTCATTTGTTTTTCGTGTCATTTTAGTTGCTGAATCATTTTGAAGTGATTATCTTCTGCGTCAAATTAACAATCATTTACATTAAAGTAATAAAATAAGTGCGCGTTTGATTTCTCATAAATAACGTGAATAATTTGCCGCAGCTCTTCTGGTAAGTTAAAACGTAAAATTTAATAATTATATAAGTGACGCATTTTCTTTTAAAAATGTGATTTTGTTTGTATGTTTTCAAAGTTTTTGATTGAATGAAATTTGTTTTGTCGTCAATTGCATTGCATATTTCACACGAGAGTGCGGTAGTGTAGGCGAATGATGCTTATTTCTCGAGCAGCATTCGCTGTCCAATTCGAACAGTTGTTATGTTTGTTATCGCAGCTATTGGCCAAATTTGAATAAAATTAGCAGTGTTTTGGTGTTGTTTACGCGCGCATTTTCAGCTACATAATCCTCAGCGCAGTAGCAAATTGTAATCACGGGCGAGTGATTACCAGAAAATGAAGTACAAATGGTTTGACGGGCCGATGGAAACAATTGCCCAGAGTTAACCTACAAATATGCAGAGAAGCCAGCAAACAAACTCAAATCTGCAAGCATCCAATGATACGTACGTAGAGAGGTCGCAAGAACTAAGCGGAAACTATTCAAGGTACCGATGCGTTAAGAACTGAGAGTCTTGTGCGCTCCGATGATGGAACAGTCCGTACATGAAGTGCCAGGCACCAGCAGCACCTACGAAGACTTCTCCAGAGCCTGCAAGAGCAAGAAGCGCCAGATCGACCCGACCATCTGTCCGGTGTGCAGCTGCACGCTGCGCTCCACGGAGGTGGACCAGCACCTGCACTGCGAGATCGACAAGCTGCAGAAGATCAACGTGCGCTGCAAGCAGAACGGCAAGTGCACCAGCAGCCTGTCACCAACCAACTCGAGTGAGGAGAATGGCATTGACAAGCAGTGGGAGACCTACCAGAAGGTGCGCACGAACCGGCAGTGCCGGCAGAAGTCCAAATCGCGTAAGCGGAAGACCGATGAGGTCACCTGTCCGGTGTGCAACAAGGAGACGACGGAGGAGATCAACCTGCACGTCGAGCAGTGTCTGAGGCGCAACGGCGGCAACGACGAGGAGAGCGACGAGAACATCGACGTCGAAGCGTTCGAGGAGTACGAATGGGCTGGGCAATCGCGCGTGAGAGCGACCACCATGCTGCAGGGCGGGCTTGCCGCGCTCGGCACCTCGGTGACGATGGCCGACGAAGACGAGGATCTCGTCGTCGACGGCGACGACTCGCAGATGTTCGGATCACCTCAATATTTCGAGCGAGACATCATCTTCCCCGACGCAGATCGCGAACGCGACGCATTGCGGAAGGTCGTCTTGGGTGCTGACGACGTGCCCGAGAAGATGGCGGATGCAGGACGTGATGGCGACGCCATGGACAGCGAGGCGGCTGGCGATCCGACCATTGAAGCGCTGAAGAATCGCATCCGCGAGCTGGAGAGCCGCGAGAGCAGCAACGAGGAGGTGTACAAATGCCTCATCTGCATGGAGCGCTACCAAACGCCGGTGATATCGGTGTGCTGCTGGCATGTGCACTGCGAGGTCTGCTGGCTGCAGACCTTGGGCGCGAAGAAGCTCTGTCCGCAGTGCAACATGATCACGTCGCCAGCGGATCTGCGACGAATCTACATGTAATGTTTTACGGGGGGCGAGCTGGCATATTGTTGGTTCGCACTTCTCATCTTATTTATTTGCCGAAGTGCGCTTGTGAGACAGGCGGCTTTGAAGAAGTATGGAATCGTTTAGTTACTGCCATCACAATAATGCATCGTTGGCCGATGAGAGTCGCTCATGATGATGAATAGTTTTTAGGTGTATCACTTATTTTAAACCTTCATTTCGTTCTTTCATATATTAGAATCCTTGGTATGATAGCCGTTCATTTGCCTAGAAGGTAGCTTTTATCTTCGACATTGATACTGATAGATAATTTAACGAAATGAGTCCATTATTATAATATATACTGTATAGACTATAAGATATACTGAACAAATGTACATATATACCGCACACATTATGTGATATATAAATAAACCTATAGTTTAATTTTTCAATCAGATGCCTTTAAAATAATTCCAATGTTGTAAATGATCAAACGTTTATGGATCGTTATTCAAGTAGAAAGAAAACTTTGATGACTATAGGCAACTTAATTAACAATGAATGCTTATTTTCAGCACAAGATTGTGCGTTGTTTATTAATAAAATGATTCTGATAGTAATATGAAATGTTTTTGAAGGTAAATGTTCATATGTATAGTGAAACTGCTAAGCGGTGGGTTTTATGACCTTGCCTATTGTGAAATCGTACAAAGAAGACCCTAATATTCGATAATCATTCAATATGATAAAGACTACATGAAGTGATTTATTGCTAGGTAACTACACCATGTGCACGCGTCGGCATGCAATTCTTGGGTTGCTGTAGCAAACGATTTTCAACTTGGGGAGAAATTAAGAATTCGTAAAGTTTGCAGGTATAAGTTGAAAATCGTTTGCTGCAGCAACCCAAGAACTGCATGAATAAATCTCTTCATGTAGTCTTTATGATATTGAATGATTATCGAATATTAGGGTCTTCTTTGTACGATTTCACAATAGGCAAGGTCATAAAACCCACGGCTTAGCAGTTTCACTATACCCAGAAATTTCAGAATAATGTTTTTCATTGAAAAATAAGCAATTTAGAAATACATTAGAAATTCATTCATAAGAAAGATGATATCAAAAATATATATATTTTAAAAAATTATTTAAAGCTTTAACTTTGTTTTTCATTTCGTTTTGCCTACGCATTTATTTGCATTAACATTTGTCGTATTGGCACAAATTCATGTTTAACGGAATTATCTATAATTGACAAGAATAAAACATAATTTGGTGTGACAAATCAATTATTGAACATTAACAAATTGCAAGTGCATTGCAATGCATTATGAAAATGCATAAAATTTGGAAAGGTAAATGTATAATGATGTCCAAATATTTGCAAGAGAAACTTCCCACATTGAAATATTTCATTAGCTTTCAATATCTAATTAACTAAATAACCAAAGAATTCTTGCACCAGGTTACTATATTTTAAAAATATAAGAAATACAAAATTGCAAACAAAATTTTAAATGACAAGTACGAAATCTTATTTTGTAAAAGTTTACTGCAACAAGTGAATTTACAATGTTTTTTGCGTACTTAACCTTTTAAAGCATTTTATCTTCCTGGAAAATGTTGCAACAATATTCCAAGATGTCATAAGGTATACATTTTATACCAATTAAGATTTTAAGATATTAATTTTTAGTAGCAGAAAATCAGAATTTTAATTTATGTTTGTATTTAATGATCATGTTTAACAAATTTTTAATTTTTGTATTCATAGTAACCAGTATTTTATTTTACATTTTAAGTATAATAAGAATAAGAAGTACTTATTCATTTTTTGCATTTGTTGAATAAAATAAATGATTTATTTTTCTTCAGGATAATATTCAATATTAGTCATTTTATTTGCTCTTTACATTCAGAATTGTCAGAAAAACGTTTCCATTTGTGTGTTGATCGTTACTATTACATAAATCCAGCAAATACAATCATTGAACATTAACAAATTGTAGATGTATTAAAATACATTGAGAAACTCTATAAAATGTTAAAAGTATAATGATGTCCAAACATCTAAAAGAAATCTCCCTCATCGAAATATTTCAATATGTTATAATGAACTAAATTATAATTGTAACAAATGTAAGATTTAAAGAAAATTTAAATTTTACAAGTTTTCAAAAATTGAATTTATAATATTTTTTTATGACTTTCCTGTTAAAGCATTTTATCTTGTAGGAAAAACTTATGCAATATTCCAAGAAAACGAAAAGTCTAAAATTAATTTTAATTTATGTTTAACATAAAAAGTTTATTTAACTTGGAATCTCACGTCCATGTTTGACAAATCTTAAATATTCATACTCAAAATTACCAGTACTTAATTTTGCAAATTGTCATCAATTTTATTGCGTTTTCAGTGAAATACGTAAACTTAATTTCTCGCACTTCAAAAAAAGAATTAATTAATTTGCCTTCTGCACATTATTTAATTTTACTTCCATTAATTTGCTTTAAATTAATTCTGAAAGAGGACGTTTGAACATGTTTGTTGATAATCATTAAAACTATTACATAAATCCAGTAAATACAATAAATACTCAGACATAATTGATTGCATCGAATCAAATTAATTACAAACGTGCCAGAAGCTCATAGACAAATCGCACGTGCAACAAAACATCATCATCAACATCATGGAAAACAATTGTTCAAATTATTACAAGCTTACATCTCAGAGAGGATAGATTGAACTCGCAGAACGATAAGTACTGAATCAAAGTGTAATCATATGATAGAGCCTTGACTTTTGCGATTAAAAAAATCCATGCTACATAGAAATGATACAATAATAACAAACATCTGTCTCTTGCGCGGAATATTTGCCATTATCTAATAATTATCGATTGTATTTACCCTCAAACAATAATTGCACGGTATCGATAGAATGACTTCAATTAAAATAGTATTTTGCATAATAATATATTTGTGGACAATAAATCGTTGGAATTTTTACGATGGAAAACTATTTTTTCCTCGCGCATTCCGAATGATTAATGTCAGCTACATTGTCCGTGCACACTAATTACGAATTATGTTTGAATTTGCTTGCTGTAGCGTTCATTTCGCATTGAGAAGAGTGTTAATGTGGCAATTAAACTTGTATTATTAGCTGTCACTGCTGATAATTTTATCGCATAATTTTACAGCCATATTTCCTTCCAAATGACTGCGCACATTCTGTTTGATGTATCTTTTTGGACGCGAAATGTAATGTTTCATTTATTCAGGCATCAACTTTTATAAGTCGTGAAAGTGTAGTAATGATTATTAATAATTATGAAGTGTGCTTTTAATCAGGTTAATTAACCTAATTAGTGCCAGACATGGCTGATGCAAGCCATAATTACGGATTTATCAAATTTTTGCATTTTACATTCGCATGTTTTTGTTTTGAAATTCAATTTCCTTGAGACAACGATTCAACACGTGTAAAAGTTTTAATAGTTTAAAAATTTCATGGTTATCCGGAAATATGATTCATGTTTATTTTTCATGTAGTATTATTTAGTTTTGCAAACTGGAAATTTCTTTCATTCGATCTTATTACACATTTTTCAATCATAATTTAAAAGTCTTAAAGGAATTTTACATTGGAAAATTGTTCAGAATTGTATAATTCAGATTTGGTAAATATAATTGAGGAATTATAAGTTTAATATCAGAAATAATTAATGTATTTCAAATTAATCAAACGGAATTAAGAATGCATCAAATGTCTTTGCTAAATAATAATTTAGTTTATAAATATTACTTAAATTAACTTATTCAGTGAAATTTTAAGTTCATGAAAGTCAGAAATGTTTTTCAATTTTATTTAACAAAATTTTTTATTTTCTGAATTTTACTTGACTCTTTTTCAATTAAAATTGGAAAAAATCTGCAGATTTTCTAAATGGAATTCAGAAAGCATCAGTTATATTTCAAAAAGGGAAAACTGTAATTCAGATTTTTAAATGTAATTGAGAAAGTATCAAATGATATTTAGGCTTGTGAATTTTATTTCTGAAAAGGTCACTTGTAATTCAGAAAGCAATAAATGTAAATCGAAATCATGAAATATATTTCAGAAAATATCATTTGTGATTCAGAAAAGGTGAGTTGTAATTCAGAAAATGGTGATTTGTAATTGGGAAATTGTAACATGTAATTTAGACTGAATGAAATAATGATGAATAAAATTAAAATCATTTGTAATTAAATCAAATTTCGGTTGTTTTTTAAAATGAATTGTAGAATAATCAACTATCCATAGCAACTGATTTCATATTAAAAAGGAGCAACATAAATCTAAATTGCATTTCATATTTTCTGAATTTCTTGATGTAATCTCAATCACATTTAGTAAATACATATGTATAACAAATCTGAATAACATTTGTGTTTTTCAGACTTAGAATTTACTATTCTGAATTACAATTATACTTTCTGAATGTAGATATAATAAGTTTACATTTAATAAATTTGTTATCTCTCTCTGAATTGCATTTAATCTTTTCTGAATTTCTGAATTTGAAGTGATGCCTTTTGAATTACAATTTACCATTCTGAATTACTAATCTAATATTTTCTGAATTACAACTAGAAAAAGTGTTGAAATAAATTTTCCGAATATATGTTTCACATTTTAAATATTTTTAGCTTCACTCATTATCATTTTTTATGATGTTAATGATTAAAAAATCCATATAATTATACGCTTATTATTCCTAATCCAAATTTGAATACAACTATCCTTTTGAAACAAGATTCTAGAATGTTATGTAAATAATAAAGTACGAGTTTATTTTCTGACATATTTAAGAAATTGCATAACATGATAGTAAATGCAGCTGACAAATGTACGCATTTGCCATATATCAAAAGCTCATATCGAAAATGTTTGAATAACATCCAGAAGTGAAGATATGCATGCAAGCACGCGCGCATTCGCATAATAAAAACTGCATGACATTTATCATTTTTATGTGCCTAAAATGGCGCATAACGAACGAATGCCACTCGTTGGCAATTTACGATTGCATAAATGTATCTCATTTTCATATTACATCCATTTGAGACTTCCAGCTGATGCGAGAATGTGTCCAAGTATCCCATAATGGAGTTTCAACAATAACGAAAACAAAATCATCATGTCAGCAAGAAATTAAATTGCGAAACCTGTCAGAAGTTTCGGAAACTCATTTCGCCAATTTGGAAACGTACAATTTCGGCCAATGTCACGAATAGTAATTACAACAATTATGCATAACAATATAACAATGTTTGCAATAATAAATACGACAGGTAGCAACTAGTACGATAAACCACACAAATTATTATTGCTCAATAGTAATTAATAAATACGATAAAGAACAATGCAAAAAATATTAATTCATAATGTTTTGTAATTGAGGATACCAATTTTCCGAATCACTGAGCGTACATTTTATGTACCATTTGTTAAACAAATAACTTCTTGGAGGAATTTTGTACTCATTGATAAAACGATGATTCAACATATCATGAACATATCATCATCTTTATTGTATTTTGCAATGCAGCCTTCTGTCGATCGTAAAGTACCAGAACAGAGATAAAATTGAATCAATAAACAAACATACTTGTAATCGTTAAATAACGTTTTATCTTCCCGTTTTGATGACAGCAAATTGATGCGAAATTCAGACAAAGATTTCTTTGTATATATGAAGACAATTTGACCATTTTTTGAGACTTGATGTTGTTTTAGGTAATAATTAATTAACACATTTTAAAAATGTTCATACCTTTTACGGCAATTACCTATTGATTGCATTTGTTATCTAATCTATAATAGTGATCAGTCCTTGTCTACGAGTCAATATTTCAATGATGTAATCTGTACAAGGCCCTCGCAAATCGCTAACACGTTATTGAATATTACTTTGCAAATTGGTGTTTGTTTATCGATTTTTGTTATTGCCATCTCATGCTCAATTATTTACCCGATCGAACGTCATAATTACGTCACAATAAAATCGATAACTTATTGGAATTTTTAGTTTTGGGTTTCCTCCTCTGAAAACATCACAAATGACTTTTAAATAATTGCTAAAATTCGAGAAATTGAAAAATAAATATTGGACTAATAAAATCAATAATTTATTGGAATTTTTGTTCTTATATCAGTTTCTTCCTCTGAGAATATCACAAATAACTTTGAAATAATTGCTAAAACAATTAAGAAATTGCAAAAAGTTGAATACATAAATATAGGACTTTTTTGCAAGGTTGTATGAATTATGAATGTACAACAATTATTCGTTCGACATTTCAACCAATCATCAAGTTCAAACAACGCATCACATGCGCTGTATTTAATTTACTTCTCAAAGTGAGATGGTACTAACAAATTCATAAAAACAATGAGCTATATGAAATTGAACGCATTCAATTTTAATTGATTTTAATGCACTCTAATTGTTGATCCTTCCTTGCAGCTGATCTTGGTGCCCATTATGACGACCTTCGGCCTCATCTTCAAAGACATTTTCGTTCAGATGGGTTTCTCGGCGACGGATGGCTCCGTTATCATCAACGTCAATGCCGCCTTCGGCATGATGACCGGGTTGATAAACGGTCCTTTGTTGAAATATTTCGGGCCGAGGAAGGTTTCCATCGCGGGCGCCTTTTTCACCACTCTTGGAGTTATCCTGACAGCGTTTTCGACTACTTTCACACAGTTCCTTATCACCTACGGCTTCATTACATGTAAGTTTAATTAATTAGTTCAATAATTCTGGACAAATATTTTTTTGGTGCTAGAGGTTTCATATTTTAAGTGCATTGATATTAGTTTTTGCCTTCATATTTTTTGTCACATATGTATAACAATTTTGCAAAAAAAAATTATCTCTATCTAAGTAAAAATCCACCTTCAGTAGATATTTTCAGATACAATAATATTATCATACACTTACGTATAAAAAAATTCTTAATATACATATTCAAAGAAATTGGAATTATTAATTATTAAATTTAATTATGCCAAGAATTTAATCAATGTTGTATGTAAAAATCAACTTCAATAGATATTTTCAGAAAAAATGACATTATCATAAGTCTTGTGATAGGTATAGTTTGCCTATAGATGATGTCATAAAATTCATCTTTTGCTGATGTCAATTAAAATCTGCAGTCAAGTGGTTGTCCCATTTTTTAGTATCGCTATTTGACTGGTTTCATGGTTTTGTAAAGTCTTTCATATTATCTTTCATTGGAAACACCAAAATTTTCTGAAAATTTGGAAAAATGATACTACAGATAATGAAGCTTAATACTTATTCTGCCTTGAGAATTCCAAGATAACGTTAAATTTACTAATTCTTGGAAAGTTGCAGCATTTTGATCCATCTAAAATTTGAACATCAATTTTTTTAATTATTTACCAAGAATTTTATCAGTTACGTAGGTGAAAATCCGGCTTCAGTAAATATTTTCAGATGATATTATCATAAAATTTGTGATAGGTATTTATTCCTTCTTTCCAATTTTTCTAAAGGGAATACTATAAAATTCATGTGTTGCAAATGTCAGTTATGCAATCATATTGTTATTTGATTTTGCTAGTACCGATATTTTCACTGTTTTCTTGAGTTTGTGAAATCTTTCATTGGAAACACCAAAATTTTCCGCAGCATTTTGATCCATTTAAAAATCTAACATCATTTATTTAATTCTTGGTTTATGAAACTGTTTGATTATATGAGTAAAACGTGATTTAATTTTGCGTTGATTAATTACATATTAAATAATCAGACCTAGTCTTGAGATGTAATAAAAAATCATGAATTACAGTAGATTTGAACAAATAGATGCAAATATACATCCATTACACTAATTTTTAATGGACCAATAATAACATTATTATCATCAAACTTCATAAAATAACCAACAGTAAATTACACTGGACTTTGTATCATTAGATTATATTTACAGGTAAGAATCAGCATATTTCATTTCCGATATAGTGTAATAGTTGAATTAATTATCTGCTAATAGGACCAAATCATATCATAGAAACTACACATTTTCTAATTGTAATTCAAAAAACATCAAATGCAATAAGATTAGTAAATTATAATTTAGCGAGTAGCAAAAAATTTTTTTCAGATTTTTATATGTAATTCAGTTTGCAACAATTGTAATTCAGATTTAGTGCACATAATTCAGAAAGTATAAGTTTAAATGTATTTCAAATTAGTCAAAAGTACTACAAAACTTAAATAATAAATCAGTTTTTGGGGGGATAAATTATATGTACACAACATCAGAATATTGACATTATTGCAGCAGTAATTATCGCTAACTTCATAAATATTACTTAAATCTACTTGAATTTCAAAAGACAATTTTTGAATTACATTTTTTTAATCGAAATTACATTTATTGCATTCTGAATTAAAAGTGATGTTTTCTGTTTAACAATTTACAGATTTGAAATTCATTCATTTGATACTTTCTAAATTCTAAATCAAATATGAATTACATCTCTCTTTTCCTGAAATGTAATTGCTACTTTCTGAATTACAAGTGGAAAAGACATAACAGAACAGATTGGTAATTAATAAACCAAAATTAGTTGTAAAAACTCAAGCACAAGAAAAAAAATTTTAATTGATCAATGTAATAATTGCAAACAGAGGCATATAATTGTTATTGCCGTTTAATGTAAATTAATAACCCATTCTTGTAATTTATTCAAATCAATGATAATCCACTTAATGCGTACATGTTTCTTGAACGTACTACTACTCTGACAAGGCCAGTCGCCAAAACTATAATAAGGATTGCTGATAGTAATCAGATATTAATTCAAGAGTAATAGAAGGTAATTGATTCACTTTTACTTTTTTTATTGGGGCGATCGTGCGATTGCTCCATCATCGCCAGAGGAAGCGAAGTAACTTTTGCTTACTACAGTTTTTTTTTTTGCAGCATTGGGCATGGGAATGGGCATGTCCTCGTATCCGTACGCATTGAACTTGTACTTCGTGAAGAGGAGAAGCAAGGCCGCTGGCATCGCGATGACCATCACCGGATTGGGGCCCGTCCTGATGCCCCAGGTGATCAGCCTCCTGCTCTACATGTACAACGTGCAAGGCGCGATGCTGGTGATCGGTGGCATTGCTGCGAACTCCTTCGTCGCGGCCTTCCTGCTGCAGCCGGTCAGATGGCACATGGTCGAGGAGCTCGTCGACGAGGAGGCGAACGCGCAGCCGACGAACCAGGACGAGACCAAAGCCTCTCTATTGCCACCAGGTGATTGCCAATTACCACCAACGTTGCACAATGCGATTGCGACCGGATTGGTTTTTGCCAATGCGGCCGCTGCGATTAAATGCATTGCGCATTGTTGTCTTAATTTCGGCGCAAATAATTTTGTTAGCCTCATTTCGTGATAATTGCCTTTTTGCTTAGCAAATACTTTCCGCAAGCAATTTTTCGACTGCATTTATCGTATTCAACATCATGACCGAATTGTTACATTCACTAGTTAATTAACTTGGTGATTGACATTAGTGGTCGGGTAACATTGAGCTAAACAATGAAATTCGCAACATTATGCAACAAATATTTGTCTGTAATCATCTTGTTAGTTTGAAGCAGTTTTGCAATACTTGAGGCAATTGGTCAGATGCAATATCATAACTTACAATTAACTTACAATCAATAGACAAAATTTAAAAAAAAATTGCAAATCCTACATTCAGTTTTTGTCTGCAATGTTATAATTGATTATTTAGTAACATTATTGCACTTAAAGAATCACTTACAATCAATAGACAAATTTTAAAACTTTATGCAAATCTTGCATTCAGGTAGTTTTTATCTCATTGTCAATAGACAAAATTGAATTTTTAAAGTTTTCTGCAAATCCTACATTCAGATAGTTTTTGTTTGCAATATTATAATTGATTATTGTAACATTATTGCATTTAGATAATCGTCAAAAACTATGACGTTGTATCATAGGATTTGCTTAATTTTGCAACTAACAACATAATTCAAATTAGGCAGGGCACATGACAAGATCATAAACAACGAAACAGAATTTGAGGTCGTATTTAATTTTCAATTGGTTCTCATTACTGACAATGCCACTAAAATAATTTCTGAGAGACCAACAGTTTCCTAGTTCATCGTTTCAAAATTGCAATTACTTCAGAAATAGAAGTACTTTTTGTAAAAAAATTATGACCACTTAGAATTTCGAAACTAAATGACAAAAAAAATCATGGATTAATTACACAAGAATGTGAAATCATTAAAGATTTTAACGATACTTAAATGAGACGCTAAATTCCATTCTATGATATTTTGAAACATCTGAAAATTTCGAAAACAATTAAGAAAGTGAATTCATTACCGCCTTAAACTCTTCAAACATTCACATTAATTAATTTTTGAATTTAAAACTTAACTCTCTGCCTTAATAATTTTCGCAAATACGATAGATTTGTCATGAAATGCTAATGAAATTTTTCTTGAACAAATACATTCAATAATTCTCAAGTTACTAATATGTAAATCTAAGAGGCAATTGTTTAATGTAAGAAATGAGAGCTTAATGAAACAACATAGAAATTGACAAGATCATAAGCAGCAAAGCAGATTTTGAGATCGTATTTAATTTTTAACTGGTTTCCATTGCTAACAATTCCAAAAAAAGTAATTTCTGAGAGACCCAGAGTTTGTGGAAATCAAAGTAACTTTTAAGAAGATAATCCAAACATTTCAGAATTTCGATTACTTCAGATAAAAGAATATTGTTTTGTAAATTATGACAACTTATCAAAATTAAATGACAGAAAATTCATGGAATAATTACATAACATAACAATTTAAAACTTTTTAACGACTCTTAAATAAGGCACATTCATATCAAATATTAAGAACAATTAAGAAAACAAATTGATTACCGCACTAAAACACACACATTAATTAATTTTTGAATTTAAAACTTTACACTGTTTTAATAATTTTCGCAAATTATAAAATTTCGCCAAGAAACTTTTCTCTTGCACAGATAAATATAAAAAATAATAAATTAATAACGTATAAACCTAAAACGCAACTGTTTAAATCTTTAATGTAAAATATCAGAACTTAATGAAACAACTTTGAAATTTAAATTCATAAAATGTACAAAATTAACAATTTGCAATTTATGCCCTCTAAAAATACTTAGGAAACTTTCAAAACACTCTGTAACATATCTTTACCACCATTTAAATATTAATCTGTAATTTCAGCAACTACGGACAAGGAAAACAAACTGTACGATAAGAAAAATCCAGCAATGCAATCGGTTGTTTCGGTCGATCACGACTTGGAAGTCCAGGCGATCTATGGCATGGATACACCACTCGGTGGAAGTATGCTATCCTTAAACAATTGTAAGTGAAATTCAATTAAAACTCCCATCTCCGCGCACCAGAGACCAACCCCAGCCAGTTTGGAGCGTCTTAATTAGAACTAAAACTTCGATTAAATATTACAGACGGTCTCAAATCGCGCAAACAATCAATCGGCAGCTTCAAATCCACGCAGGACGACTTCGCCAAAAGCAACTCAATCAATAAGCTGAACGAGCGCCGATCCATTAGCGAGTACCGTGATGACAAAGTGCCAACCATCAACGAAGATGCGCCAACAAATGGGCCCGAAAACGGAAAGCTGAAGGAATTGGAGCGCGAGGAGGAAGAAAAAGCGGAGAAGAAGCGCAAAAACTTATGCCAGCGCATAATGGCGCGAATTGTTACAATATTCGATTTGACACTCTTTAAAGATCCGATTTATGTGAATATAATGCTCGGAATGTCGTTGGCCGTGTTCGCTGAGATCAACTTCTCGCTGCTAACACCATTCATTTTGAACGACTTCAATCTAACGACCAGCCAAAGCGCCACATTCCTCTCCGTGCTTTCCATTGCCGACTTGTGCTTTAGATTCTTGTCGCCTTTCATTGGCGACTTCCTAAGCAAACCTCCCCGAATTATGTACATGTTCTCACTCTTGTTGCTGATATCAACAAGATACAGTAAGTCATTACGAACATGTGATATGCAATGAGATCTTCATATTCATTCAACTTTCAGCTCTCCTTCTCTTTGAGGAGTACAATGAATTGCTGGGCGTTGCGGTGATGCTCGGCATTGCGAAAGGAATTCGTACCGTTTACTGGACACTGGTCATTCCAAATTATGTGCCAATTGAGCGATTGGCAAATGCTTCTGGCATTCAGATGGTTGTCAATGGAATATTCATTATCATTGGCGGCCCCCTCATAGGTATAGTTGAATTTTAAACTGAAATATTGCATCAGTGCTTCATATAATTTGTTTCAGGTGTGATCAGAGACTTGACTGGCAGCTATCGCATGTGCATTGTAGTCCTCAACATTGTTACAGCTACCACAGTTTGTATGTGGACTGTTGAATTATTGTATAAACGATTTACATCACAGAAGAAAGAGCTTGAGAAAAACTGAGCAGCCTAGTAGATGATTACCTTGATGAACTAGGAAATAATAACTTATTATTACAATTGATTATTGTGATACAGTGCTAATGCAGCATTAAGATTTAATGTACTTTTATACTTACACTTAACTTATTGTATATTATAAAGAGTTACATGTAAAGCACATGATGAGAGCACAATTAGGCCTAAGAGTCATGAATGTAATGTTATTCACATATCACATAATGATCTAGAAAATTTAAAGAGAATCACATGTAAACTTTGTAAATAGATTGAGGTCTCAGTTCCACCCAGTAGATTAACGAATTTCTTTGTACATTATTAATATAAGTGAACACTTTCTGTTGTATAATACAGAATATTTAATAAAAATTTATTTTTATCGAATTTTATGTTTTCCAATGATTATAATTGAAATTTTGGGATCAGCTGTTCCAAACTCCAAAAAATTTGAGGTTATGTTCGGTTAGTGTTAAAAAACAGCTCTTGATAATAATAAATTATTTAGTGTTTATAAAGTAAAATAATGTTTTACTTAATGCGGAGATGTGTGCAGTATAATTACATCAACTGTATCCGGAAGTTAGGTAATTTCAATGTCCTATTAAAAGCTAGTGAACTTCATACGACAAGGACGATAAGTACATTTTGCGCTATAGGACGTTTAAGATTATTGCAACAGTCGCAAACACTAAACAATACGCGATGTGTATATTTAACTAGAGCCGAGTTTAACGCAACAGTTGAGGAATCGTTGAGAAAATGGTGCAAAACATTCGGGAAGCAACAAATATCCGAACCTCTCGAATCAATAGCCAATATTTTAGCCAGCGTCCTTGGATCACACAATGTACTTAAGTATTTAAACAAAACAAACAACGCAATCATCATATACGAATGAAAATAGTTACATATCGTTTATTTGCAGATAGGTGATGTATATAAACATCGAAAATTGGTGCTGTCCGATGAACAACTTGAAAAAGTTAATTCAATGTGCGAAAAACGACTTGAAAAGTATGAAAATCTTCAATTGTTTGAAAATTTTTTATAAAAATTGTTTCATTTTAGGATGCCAGTGCAATATATCATTGGCGAGTGGGATTTCCGCGAGATAAACCTCAAGATTCAACCGCCTGTGTTCATCCCTCGACCGGAAACGGAAATTCTCGCAGAACTAGCTCTACAAGACATCAAGAAACGTCCAAAATGCCGAGTACTTGAATTGTGCTGCGGTAGCGGGGCTATTAGCTTATCCTTACTGCATAATGTTGAAGATGTAGGTGTTTTTTCATTTTATTTCTTACAACTAATGCTTGAATTTCAGTTGCATATTGTTACAATTGACAAAAGTGGTCAGGCGTGCAGGCTTTGTGCGGAAAATGCAATGCGTTTAGGTGTGTCAGAACGCATTGATATCCTGCATTGCCCTGTAAATGATTTCGAGTATGATGGCAAATTTGATGTTATTGTCAGCAACCCACCTTACGTGTTGACGGGCGAAATGAAAGATTTGCAGCCAGAAATCCTGCAGTGAGTATAATACCACAGAACAACTTGCTCTGTGATAATACTTACCAAGATCGTGCAACTTTGCTAACAATTTGAGGTATAAGATCGATTACACGATGTATTTGCTGAAATACATATGTATGGGGCGATATAACCATTTCTCACTGGGAATACTATACATTGCAAAAAGTTTTCCATGTGGGTTCGGTTGCCTATATTAAAACGTGATGAGAACTTAATTTCAAAAAATGATAAAATGTGGCTTTTCCAGCGCGTAATGTCGAAACTGTAAAGAGATCTTTACTCTAAGCCGAAAAAAGAAAACGTATCTCAGTGGCTTATACAAATATTACGCTTAATAGAAATGTTATGGTAGTGAAGTAATGCATAATATGTTTACTCGAAATGAAGTTTTGTTGCACGCTGAAGAAGGCTCACAGGATCCACTTACAGCTCGCTTTTGCTTGCAGATACGAAGATGTGGAGGCGCTCGACGGCGGCGAGGACGGCTTGACGGTGGTTAAGCAAATATTTAATGTTAGCGCGCGATTTTTAAATCCGGGCGGGCGATTATTTTTAGAGGTTGATCCAACGCACCCGCAGCTTATCGCCGAGCAGCTTTCGCAGAGCCGGCAGCTATCTTACGTCGACGCGCATCAGGATCTCGTCGGTGAGACGCGCTTCGTTGAGATAATTAAAAACTGAGCGATGTGAATTGCACCAAGACGCCAATCCCGTCGACGCACCCGGCAAGCAGATCAGCCGCGATAATAGCGCAATTACATCTGAAAGTCGCGAAAAATAAGCAGCAGGTGGATGTCGAAGCAGTGAATTGTACGCCCATCTGGGAATTAGTTCATTTTTTTAATATAATATACATTCTAGACATCACGAGTATGGCATTTAATTGAAATTGAAATAATTAAAAACGGTTTCCCATTGTTTCAGCATAATTCTTGTGTGAATATTTTGATGTCACGCCTGCATCCAGCCGGGGTTGGCTTAAGCGTCGCTTACATTAATCCAGCCGTGTTTTCCTCCTGCTGTCCGGACGATTCGTATGTATTTCTATACGTATATATATATATTTTATGGCCATTGCTAATGCTACATTTGTTTGTCTACGCTACGATGCGCTACGTGCTCGGAACGGACACAAAAATTGCAGATGCACGTCAGTAGGAGGAAAACTTTAATGAGCGACGCTTAATTCCAGCCGCCGATGTGCATACAAACGCCGATAGAGGTACATAGAATGTAATAACATTTATATTTGGTTGCATTTCAATAAGTTTGCTGCGCTTAGGAGTCTTCGAGCAGCGGCTGCTGGCCGAGCTGTTCCAGATCCTCGTCGGACTCGTGCGCGAAGTGCTGTGGTGCATAGTGCATCATTGGCCTGCCGTCATTTGCCACTGCAAAACACAAGCACAGGAGACATTTTCGTGGAGAAAATACGTGACCAATCCGTCTGTATGAAGGTACCGATCAAATAAATATATACAATTTATGTAAAACGATCAATATATCAAGTTTTTAGGTATCTCCAAGAAGAGTCCACATCAAAGTTTGGAGGATAGTACATGTTAACGTAGCGTATTATGACGTCGTAACGAAATTTCTAAAGTTACCTAAACAAACGATGCCCTCTAAGTTCATGTTCTGAATGTTAACATGACGAGGAACCGATTCAACATTTTATGCACTATGCCTTTGTTTTTGGCATAAATAGAATTGAAACTCATGTGTTTTTCCGAAAGTATAAATGATTATTTCTAAATCATTTACAGATCATTAATTTTGAAATTTCGAACCTGAATTGAAATTCAAAATTATGATCGTTGTATGATCTAACATTTGTATGAAGTTTGAAAATAGGATCAATTCATTTTCTTTCGAAATTATAAACCATAAGTAATTAATTCCATATCAATAAGCGACAAATAATGTCGAAAATGAAATCTGCTTTGAATCTCTAAGGTACGATTTTACAATATTTGAGAATTGAAAAGTTGAAGAATTCAAAAAGTGTAATCTTTTAACTATAAAACTTTTGTAATGTTTACATCCTTATAGGAAATAATGTAGTTACTACTTAGCAAATTCCAATTGCGAAAAATTAAAGTGGCATAAGTTGTCAACTCTTTTGCATTAATTTTGCGTGCATTGTAGCTAAATTTGCTTAGTTTATAATTTAAATAGTATTTGTCAAATTGCAAAGAATGTGATTTACTAAAATCAAAAATCAGTTCTCATTTTACGAAAACTGTCTAAATCTAATTGTAAACCAACCAGAAAACTGCGAAAACTATTAATTTCTTTTGGAGAAGTCTAAATATTTCATTATGCATTCGCTGTATCTTTTGTACTCATTAAAATGATTTTCCATACAAATGAAAATAATTGAAAATTTGTTAAAGATCAAGAAAACTTGAAGTGTCAAAGAAACTACGCAACTTTTGTGCAATGTTCAGTGCGTTTTCTTATAAGAAAAGCTCTTTTGGTATGGCTTACCTGCGGTATTATAGTAATCATCAGCGTCGACCGTAAATGGATAGGGATTACGCTTCTGGACGCGGCCCAATCGTGGACCGAACCATAAACCGGTGTTCATCGTTTTGGCCCCATTGCGTTTCATGTCCAGCGGCATCGACTGCGAGCGCCCGATTCGCGGAAAGGCGAACAGCTCGTTGCGAAGTTTCGCTGCAACACACAGAGAAGAGCGCCAACTTGATGAGTTGATTAGAAAGACAAATTTCTAATATTAATTAGCTAATTGCAGCAGTCGCATTCATCTCGTCTCTATTTGATATGTACCTACTCGCGCCCATTGTCCAACATTTATGAGATTATTTGATAACATTTGCTGCAGCACTGCACTCACATCTTCAACTCTCACGGAGAAAATGCGGTTTTAGTGGGTTAAAATTATAGGTAGCAAAGGTAAATCAACATCGTTCATACGTAATGAGATCTTCTAATTTTAAGTAATTGAAAGTTAAAATTTGCTCAACTATTGGCAATGCTATCATGACTTGTTACAACATTAATGAGAAATGAAATAGTTATTTTATTAGAAAATTTACATTTATCATTTGGTTGTCGTATCCATGTCAGGACAATTTCTCACGGTTCGTTTATTTTCTGCCTACAAGTTTTCATACAACTATTCACAGATGTCAAACTTGGTTTCCGAAGCAAATTAATACAGAAACTTAATGAAAATGCTAATTATTTAATAAAAGTTTGTGTTACATAGTAGATCAGAGGGCAAACAACGAAAAGTTCAGTTCCCATAGACAATTCTCAGATGATTTTTCAATTTTCGTTGCGTCAACGTGTAGTTACGAATTTCCCAGTGGAAATACCAAGGATTTGATTTATGAGACAGGTAAATTTGCTAAGAGTAACCCTCAGTATAGTAAACTAAACTGAACAACTTCAAAAAGTTGATATTTTTGAACATTTTAATACCCTAGATAGGTTTACAAGTCATAAAATGCAACGATTCAGTGCAGCAAATGCATTTTACAAATGCAATGTATAAATCATTCATATTTTATGTCGCAAAGGATTTAAAGTTCTCGACAGAGAATACAATCGTGAAAATGTATTGTTTTATCGGCGAATGTTGATACGGGCTTTAATATTGAATATTGTCCATTAATTCTTTGTCGGTGCGCATAAATAACAAATCAACTACAAAGTCGTGTGTTCGCATGATTTTTAACAAGGAAATGTCCATCTAATCGAATATAAACGTCGGAAAAACAGCGGAGGATATAATTAACGCGCCTACGCTTTACGAAGCAATGAAAACACTCGTCGAACGTGCAGAACTGATAATGCGCAAGACTAATAAAATAATTTAATTATCATCGTTGAACGTATTGATGAATTTGGCAATTTTTCGCGCAGGCCTCCATATTTGTATTTGTATTCGACACCTAATTATATTGTATGAACCGTTTGATTAATGGCAAGTAAAGTCCTTTTTTCTAAAAGGATCTAAATACAATTCGTTGCCTATCGAAACGAAATTAATTAATCTTTTATATCATGCCATATTCGATAATCAAGGAAGCGCACAATGAATTTTATAAAAATAATTACTTTCGTAAATGTCAATAACAAATATTCAGTAATATGGAAATAAATCTGGAGATGAAACAATTCTATTTCTAGTTATCTAATTATATTTTATAATTAAACAAAAAATTATATTTTTTATCATTTGGTTGACTGGCATGGAAATTATTTCGATTCACAATTCAGTTGCAGTAAATTAAATATGATTTATTTGAATTATTCAATAATCAGAAAAAATCTTTATTTATATCCTGGTTATAAAGGCTTTTTAATTATTTTAATTTTGTTTCATTTGCACACAAATTTTATTAATAATTACTTGGTTTTCAATTTCGTTGTTGCAATATTTTTCGCTACTCTTAGAAATTCATTCTTTATTTAAAATTTCATTGGGAGTATTTACTAAAAAAATAAATAAATTCCAAAATGTAAATTTTTAAGTTTAAAAACCCGAGGTTTTCATTGAAAATATCTAAATATTGTTCAATTATGACGAACACAAAGTATTTATATTTTTATATTATATAAACTTGCCCTTTTTACCTTTTACCAGTGCGTCTAATTAAATCCCATAACATTTACTCACCCTATAAATAGCAAATATATCATAAAGACAATATTTACAGCTTAAATTATAGCAAATCAATTTAATATCCTATTTATCAGTGATCAACTCCCCGAATTGGATTGATAAACTTATTAATAGTTACACATCATGTTTGGATTTGCACTAAATGTACTAAATTTTAACGTCAAACGACAGCTCAACGATACTAAAAAAAATATCAGTAATTAACAATTTCCTAATATCAGTTTCAGTAGAAAGAAACATAAAGTTAATGAAAACATTACCGCCAAGTTTAATCAATACTGAAAATATAAAAAATGAATAATGATTCCCACTCTTCAATTTGAAAATGAAATATTTTTCCCCGATTTCAATGAAACCGATCGAGTTTTTGTATCTTTAGTCAACAGATATCTATTATCATTTCGTTTCAATTGTTTCATCGTGGAGCCATTTCTATCTCCATAAATCAATTTAATCAATCGGTGAATTATTCCCGGATTAACAAGAATCCCTCGATTTTTCGGATTGAAAGTGTGTGCAATTCAATGCACTTCGCATTAATTAGTTGCTAAATGTATCGCGTTGATAAATTTCACCTGACAGATGAAAATTATTGAATTTGTTGGAGCATCGAATGCTTTTACTGACCGATGTGCACTCGCTTTATTGAATTATTATAATTTGCATTAGAATTTAATTACTGCCATCGACAAATCCCTGCTGTCCCGCTGCATTTCCGGGAATATTACCGATCCATTCAGCGACATTTGCTTATCATATCCGCGTATGTCCATAGATTTGTGTATTATATGGGGGTTTAATCAAAAAACTTGTCGCAACTTTTGAGCGCTAGAACGTAAGAGATAGTAACTTGTTGCGACTTACCTAGTTTTAAAGCTGCTTCTTGTCGGCCAACGCGGGGGAATGGGATGAGTCCTTGTTCTTTTGAATATCGCTTGGGCTCAATAATATCTGCAAAGTTACAAGCACAAACTTGGTGTAATTAATTGTGATAATCTGATTGGGCGGGGCAAATTAAAGAAATTTATGTAGTTTTCGGAGTTGAAACTTGAGAAAACTTAACATTTTCAAATTGTCTTTCATTTTATCACTGTGTTATCATTTTCAGTGATAATTTACTTCTTAAACTCCAATTTAAAACATGCAACAAGACTTCATACTTCATACAAAAAGAAAGGATACAGAATTTGGTTTTTAAAGAGGTATAGATATTTAAACTTTAGGGGGCTTAAAAAGGAGTGTAATCTTAAATTATTGATCCTTAGGGATGGAATTAAACCCGAAAAAGAAGAAATAGTAAAGTAGAACTTACCAGCATGGCAAATAACGACGAACAATAAGAAAACGCAACTGATTTGAATGCCGTACATGGCGTGTTTATGCATTATGTCTTCCTGTATCACTGATTGAACAACGTCCCGAAAATGAACAGAGCACGCGAATTTACGGCTCGATCGCTTCGTGGATGTCGGTCGACTCTTCCTGCGCTCGATTCGGAGTTGCGAATCTACTTCTTCGGCGGGCTGGTTGCTGAATGCGGACGTTACGTTGCGAATTGTGTCCTCCGCAAATCCACTGCACGCTTTTATAGGTAGCAATGTTCCAGCAGGATGTGTGCGTGTGCGCCAAACTTTTCGCTCTTCGCGTCAACTATCCTGCAGCCGGATGGGAGGACATGGGCGACGCAATGCAAATTTGCGCGTCCTCCCGATTCTTTTTCCTTCTTTCGCTCGTGCCATCAGCACACATTTTTCGCGCTGTTTTGTGCATGAACCCAAACGGTAACAACCCTCATAAATGGCATCTTATTCGACTCCTACGCGCATTACGCAGTGATGTCCTGTTGCTAAATGTTTTTAATTTTCTAATTAACCGGCAGCCATTCGTGCCCAATCACTTTCTGATAATCACGACGCTTCGGGGGGTAGATGAGAGCAGCCAGGCGCATTTGGATTATTTAGTGTTTAAATTACATCGAACACAGTATTATCATCCTAAAACAAATTTGTTAAGTTTCATAATTTAGTAATTTCTAACCAAAAAAATCCTGATTGTTAACTGGTTAAAATTGTCCACAAGAAGTTCATTATTTAGAAATAAATCCTCCAATTAAAACCATCTCTCTGAGTTGTCTCTACGTCAAATAATTGCAATATGCAAATATCATGATACAAAAGTTGCTGAAAATTTTAATTAAATGTGCTTTATAAATTTGGTGTAATGTTAGTTGCATAACTTAAATTCGCAAAATAATTTTAAATACTCACTTGCTCACTGATGCTAAAGTTTGCAAACCTTCTTTGCTCATTGTGAAATATGGCGACACATTAAATACGTGTTAATTATAAAGAGTAAGAACGATGCAAAATTGTATTTATAATGTTTATGAATGCTTGGAGCCCAAAAACAGCGGTAAGGTTATGGCGGGTAAATACCAACTTTCATTCTAGCTGCTGTTTCTCTAATTTGAACAAAGTAACAATGGAAGCAATCATTACAACTGAGAATGGTGGTAAAAGAACTATCATTAGTCCGGGGAAATTGGCAAGCCCTGATATAAAACCCCACAAATCGAATTTCGTTGGATTATCTCCAGTGACAAAACAACTCACTAATATTACAACACCTACTGATAGACCTTTTCGAGTAGCTGTTGAGGGTAATATTGGAGCTGGCAAGTCCACATTCATACAGTATTTTTCGCAGTTTTCAGAAATAGAGACTTATGCAGTAAGTTTTGATAGTAACAAATCAAATACTATGTTTACATTTTGATGTATTGTCTATTTAGGAACCAATTGAATGGTGGAGAAACTGCCAGGGACACAACTTGCTGGAGCTTTTATACAAAGATATTAACACATGGTATACAGTCTTCCAAACATATGTACAATTGACCAGAGTTAGGGTGCAATCAAGCAAGCCAACCAAATCATCAACAACTGTTCAAATGTTTGAACGTTCCATTCAGAACAATCGATTCTGCTTTCTGGAACAGGCCTATAACAATGGACTGCTAAGTGTTACTGATTATGACATTCAAGATAAATGGTACAGGTGGATAAGGCAAAATGTGGACATTGATTTAGATCTGATAGGTATTTTGATATTAGAGTTTTGCATGATGATTAGATTATTGAGTTTGTTTTTCAGTGTATTTGAGAAGCTCTCCTGAAACCGCCTATGAACGTACAGTGGCAAGAAACCGCCAAGAAGAGGCCGGCATTACTTTGGAATATTTAACTCAATTACATGAGAGTCACGAACGCTGGCTCATGACCAACAATGAACGCTTTAATACAATTCCTGTTCTTGTTCTCGACGCTGATAAAGCCCTCAATGATATCATTGTTGAGTATAAGTTACACGAGAGGAAAATTATGGGCTACGAGAAGCACGGTAAACATCGTGTTGATCAAAGCAGCAAAGAACGAGTAAAGAAGTCTTTGCAAGATAAATTTTAATCTTGCAATCACTACTACTCATTTTAGAAATTATAAGAGAATTATTTTGAACTCATAATTGTTGAGTTATGGGAGGCGTTTGCCAAATAATGTTTATTACTATTTTATATACATAGTATCAAAGTATACAAAGATATCAAATATATTTGCTCAAATAGCACTCATTGTGAATCAACATTTTATTCAAATCAAAAAAACAGAAAACACATTATTCTCCACTGCATGCAAATTGATATTAACTGAGAAACGTTTCACTGTGCCTGGAGGATAGTGGGAACGATGGCGCCGCCGAAAATTTATACAAATTACCATCGAGCATGCCTGGATTCTGTAGCAAGTCGATTCTCATCAATCGCTCGAACACCAACCAAGTGCTATTTTCGTGTTTCATTCGAACTCTCCCATAAAGATTGAATCAATAGTAACGTCATGAAGGCAATAATAATGTAGGAAACTATTATTGGCCAATGAAATAATTCAGTTTATTTTTCAAATCATTTTCATAGTTTAATTTTATCATTTCATTGTTATTCAGTCAATTTTAAGTTGTCCTTACAGAATTGACATTTAAAATGATTTTTCTGACTACTTTTCTAACAATAGCATATAAAATCAGGATAAAACCACTCATTCTGTGCTTTGGTTGCAGTACCCTTTAGATGAGGTATCTTCCTCCCAAATTTTCAATTCATCATCGATTTGTTTCAACAACTCCTCATTCTGCAGCTTATTATCAATCGCCTGATGATAACAATTTGAAGCTTCATTCGGCCGCCCTAGTTTGATATTAACAAGCGTTAAATACGCCCACGTTTCCGGCATAACATTATCCAAAGAATTTGATATCGTTAAGCATTCTTCCGCGCTCATGTAATCCTTTTGGTGATAGTACAGAACACCAACTGCCAGCCACGAATAGGGAGTTCCTGATTTTTCCGCTGCATAAAGGATAACTCTCCTTGCATCTTGATCTTTTCCCAGCATGCTGTAACACAACCCAGCACGAACATACACCAAATAAATGGTCTGATCGAAGGGTATACCACTCGTTGACTTTAAAATCTTTTCATACTCCTCCAACGCGCATTCTTCCTGATTCATAAACGCAAGAATATGTCCGCGCAACGCATTCTTCTGATACGAACACCCACCCAAACGAAGGGACGTATTAATGTGATCCATTGCATGCTCATAACGTCCCTTATAACAATCGATAACAGCCAGCAAATATTCAATGAGATCAGTTTGACGCCAAATCAATTCTTCAGCGATCAACAACTCGGCTTCATCATACAACCGCATGTTTATAAAATAAATTATTGTGTGATATGTGTATTTATCAGGTAAACCATTAGCTGTCCATAACATATCCTCACTTTTATTCCAATTTTGGGCATTTGCATACTTGTCCGCCATTTCTAAACATAATTCCATACCTTCAACATTTTGATTGCGTTGGTATACGCAATAAAGCGCCATCCATCCTTCAGCCCATTTCGGATTCGTTAGTGTGATATTTAAGAGACATGTTTCAGCCTCGCTGATTTTTCCCTTGCGAGCAATGAGACATGCGAATAATAGCAAGGAGTTCCGGTGCGACCGGGAATGACGAAGCGCTTCAGCGGCGCATTCTTCAGCCGCTTCCGGTTCGTCCTGTTGCAATTTGAAGATAGCGTAATCAAACCAAGGTTCTGGGGAGTTTTCATTGTCAGCTATGCGTTGAAGGTAATACCTGGTTGCTAAACCAAGTGCATCGATTTCAACGGCTTCTTTCGCGTAAAATAAAGTGTCCTCGCTGTGATCTTTTTGCGCACCTGCTGAAGCATCCCCAGCGATGGTAATTTGCGTTAATGTGGAATTTAGCATTGACACAAGGTCAACGTATGCATTTCCAATGTAAGCTTCGTATTCATCCTTGTTGAATGTAGTCTCAAATGTTGTTTCTATGTTGCAGATTGTCGAAGCGGCTTTTGTTAATGTTGTGATGTAAGTTGGGTATTCTTCACTGCGATTGACATATGTAAGAAATTCTTCCAAGTCGTCCTTTTTGCCCTCGTTGTCCAAGTATTCAAAATACAGTTGTTTCAGATTTCTGGAAAGTTCCATGATTGTTTCTTGGAAAATATCTTTAGCAATATATTTAGAGTTGAAAAATCGAGGTATATTCGGACCTTGCGGCAATGCATTTATAATATCTTCAAGTTGTTCATGCAAGTCTTCAACATCTTGTTCATATATCAACGGTTGCCTGAATTCGAATTCCATTATAATGAATGTTGGATTACCATTTTCGTCATATACAGGTTCACTCGTCGGTGGTTTTGCTGGAGGTGGTGGTAATTTGGAACGCAAATCTCCTTGTCCTTTCACTTTCTTCCCAGTTTTCGAAGACTTATCCGATTTGTTGGACTCCTTCTTCGGGCTTTTATCCTTCTTGGGTTTCTCAGTTTTGGGCTCAGGCGCTGCAACGGATGGTGGTTTTGGCCGAAAGTACGAATCATTTACCCCGCAAACTTCTTCAAATTCTTGTAAATTAAACGTGCGTAGCTGACATGCAACACGAGTTTTGGTAGCTCCTGGACATAAAAGACGACATAGATCAATAAATGCCATCAAATGTAAAAATTCCTCATCGGTTTTCTCCGGGGGAACATCACCCTTTTTACTACCTGTCTTGCTGCCTCCTCGTTTGCTTTTCTTCTCGTCCTTTTTGGGAGGAGCACCAGGTGATCTCGAGGAACCCGATTGAACCACGGAAGGATTCGTCATATAGACTTCAACACCAATGCATCGATATTTCATCAGTTTCACGCGAAATGCTTCAATGTCTTCTTTTGTAACGTACTCACCTTTAATAACATTGTATTCCAATCGGGGGAAATCACAAGGTAATGCATCAGACATATCTAATGGTAGGTTTGATTTAACATCATCGAAATCATCACGAAGCATGAATTTTGATTCGGCGTCGGTTCCAAAATACTTCTTGAAACAAAATGGCGTCCGTGGTTCCGTTGCGTATTTATATTTGTTGAAAGATATCAGTCTGCTATTCAAATTTATGGGTATTGACATTGCTATTTGGTAATCCATGTTCGCACTCATTACTTTTGGTAAATTATAAATGGATTCCAATGAATAGTAGAAAATATTACCGGGAGGAATGGCTCTATCCAGCGTTATCCTGATTTGGAGAATTGGTAAATTTGAAGCAGATTTCATTCGGTCATCAAGTGCTTGTCCAGCTGGTGCTTTCAACACCAAACTTTGCTCTAAATCCAGGGCATCTCTAAAGAATGGGATAAGATCAATCGAAGCACTTCCGGCAACTTGTGGTCCACTGGCTTTTGGAGGTATAACATCTTTGTATTCATTTATCGGTTTATGTTTTCCTTTCAGTTTCTTCGAATCAATGCTACCCTTACTTGCTTTGCTACTTTTACTTGCAGTTTTTTTGATTCCCTTCTTTGACGGTTTGTGCTCCACAGGCTGCTTTTTACCAAAAAGGGCTTCTTCTAAATTCAGGACACTTTCTTCGCTTCTCCATAAAACCGGTCCTGTTTTCCCAACTTCCGTTATTTCTTGAGGTGATGTGGTCGTTTCAGTTTCTATAAGAGCAAATGTGATCGGGCAACTTATAAATTTATTCACTATATTAAGATCTTCCAAATTAAGCGTCAGATTTATATCTTGATCGATTGAAATAGCTTCGGCCATCAACATATCATCGCATTTGAGGATTTCTTCTTCATCGAATTCAACTACTAACGTTAACAATGAAGAAGGATAAACAGGCCTCAGCCCTGTAATTTCCCCAATATGAATGGTAAATGTATGAAATGTAGTTTCCTCAGCTTCTTGTGCTTCGTCGATGATATAATCTTGTACTCTTTCATATAAAGTCCCTGATTGTCCAAGAAGCAAAGACATTTTTATTCAAAATCAGAGAAAGATGAATTATTATCTAGCGCGGTTTGTGACAAATGTCATTAATCATACACAGGGGAAATAAGATGCCGCAATTTCCTTTGTTACTAATTTTATTATAATTTCATTCACACGGTTGAGTATTAATTAAAAACAGAAGTAAAAGTGAAATGAAAATTCCACTGGAATGTATTCCTTTGCGTGTTTGGTATCCATTACATTGCAGTTCGTTTCATTTATCCTCAAATGATAGAAACTACTAGCTGGAAAAATCTCATCGATGAGTTGCTTTTTCCGTGGAAGCCAAGTATTTATCAGTAAATTTCTTGAATTGTTAATCTCATCAATATCATCATATAAATATCATATTTACATAATCATAATAAATATATATCTTATTTAAAGTAATAATCTTTGAAATACTGCACAAAACGCGTTTGTAATTCTTTGTCCGTGTCTATTTCTCAAATGAATCAATGGCCACAAGAATTAAACTTATTTTAAGTACATATAGCGCAGTTGCCTCATTACTTGCATTAGTTAATCGTAAATATACATTATTCTTTCTTCAATTGAAAACAATCTGCCATAAATGCATAGAGTTTGGTCATTCGTCTTTGACTTAATTCGTTAATACATTGGAAAATGACACATTGACGAAATCTCGCAGAAGAATGGACACTAGAGGAAACACATGAAAGCCATTTGTCTATGTAACTATTTACATCAAAATAAATTTCCGATATGTTGTCTTAGACATATCAAATGCACGTAGGGAATGTCATTATCATGCAGTCTTAAATGATTTCGTTTTCTAGCAACAACAAGCGTCGTTTCTTCATTTAAGAAACAAAGCTTCAATCCGTCCGTTCTCTAAATAGATTTCTCTCATTAAGGCAGCATTTTACTAGTTCCATTTATAGTTAAAGGGTTTCCAATGATTGGGGTTCTCGTGGATGCGCTCCTCGAACAACGTGTGTACGTGTATAGGGCGAAAATGCGCGCAACATTCTCGAAACGAATTGCACATGAATGACTATGTTGTTTCTGTATCACCCACTCGTAATGTGTTAATTAATCATAATCAGGCACCATGGATTGTAAATCGTTCATTTGTCTACGTTAGTTTGTGTATAATTATCTCTCCTTTGTGTGAAATCTTCATTTGGAATTGTGAGTGTAAAACTGATTTGAGCATGAAGCACCTTAGAAACGCTAATACAGTGTGCTCGCTTGGAATATCTTACTACATAAACTCATTCTCCATTTCGGCCAGCGTTGGCCGTTGCCTCGATTTGCGTATCAACGGTAAATTGGCATCCTGATGGCCGCTCGACAAATTGATATCCATCAAAATCGGCGAGAAGCGCACGCGACTCACCGAACTATTATTGCTATCCTTCGCCGAAACGTACGAGCTATCATCGCTGGTTAAACTATCCGGAGGCGTCGGATTCGTCGGCGTATTACCACCAGAATGCCCCTGCGACTGCTGGTAATTATTTCGTTTCAAACTAGATCTGAGTTTCGTATAGCCGGGGGTTTCCAGCGTGAGAGGTCGTTCCGCTTCCGGACGCGCCGGAAATTGTGCATAGTCATATTCTAACGGTTTCCGCGCAAAATGCGTCGGGGTGTACGTCTCCTCATCGAGTTTAAACGTTGGATTCACATTGGAACCGCTCGTCGTCGTCGAACTCGCATTCGAAACATTCGAAGGCGTGCGTCGATGATTGTGCAAAGGTAAACGCGGCGTTCTTGGCCCACTGTAACTCTGACTGCTGATGCTGCTCGGATTATCATACGCATAATCAGTCACGTAACCGTAGGTGGTCGTGCTGGTACCAGTCCCGCTGTATTCCGAACTGTAACCACCATATGCAGGTTCCTGGTAGCTGAAACCCAGATTCGTTTCGGCTCGGTAGTTGCAAAAGTCGTTGCGTGCTAGAGAGAGGCATCCTGTGTAAGGACTCGCTTCGGGGGGATGGTACTCCCCTGGGATATATATTGTCGTCACTCGCTCGTTGTATGGAATGAAGAGCTCGGACCCATCATTGCTCGTCGAGCTGGATTTACGACGAGGAGATGGATTCGGTGTTATCTGAGCGATGTGTTGAGGTGAGTCGGTGAAACGCAATGGTTTCTGGCTGTCGTGTTGAAGACTTATCAGCTGCGAGTTGGTGAGCATGGGGCGATGATGTCGGGTGGGTCCATGGTAAGTATTATGGCCACAACCAGTCAGCGAGGTGTAATCGTAATCCTGATTATCGCTGGTTGCTCGCCACGGTTGCATTTCATTGTAGTTCACTCTGCAAAACAAGCAATGATTAGATTGTTACTTTTCTGGGACGATGGGGCATACTTATTTGGCTGTAGCTTTGGATGAAGCGGTGATACATTCGACAAACGGACGTCGTATCCTGATGCGACGCCGGCCAACATTGCTGCTATATTGTACAATACTAATTCGACAATTCCCAACTTTGGTTTCAGTTTCGTTCCTAAAATGTCAACGTTATTAAGAACATATTTGCTGTTGATTGAAATTATTTATACGCACCTTCACTATACAAGGTTGGAATAGGCACATTGTGACGAATTGATATCGGTATAGGAAACTCAGGTCCCCAATCTTCAGCCGCTGCATAATCTGCAGAATATACATGCCCAGGATTGGTTAAAGGCGGTTTACATTTGCCAACCACAAATACCACAAAAGCTAATCAAATCGTCCAAAAAAAGCCCTTAGAAACACATTAGCAGTTATTAATGAATCAGTCCGAAATAAGAAAACTGGTTGTATTGCAAAATTTCAATGTGAAAATCTAAATCTGCAGTGGCATACTCAAGGTTAAAGGTATGCTTTGAAATTGTTAGTTGTTACTCGAATCCTTCACCTTGTTACGCCACCGAGAATTATCGTGCGAAAAGTAAAACTAAAGGACATGCTGGTGATCAAAACAACAAGTGAGATATAATAAATTAAAAAATTAAAATAAAATCCATCGATACAATTGAGAGTTATAAATATTACTGCGTAAGAAAATAAAATAAATTAAAAAACATTATGACAATGTTTATTTGAAGAAAATTTATACATACATTAATTAATTAAAAAACAACCACCACCACCAACATGAGGAGGTAATAAAAAAGGGCAATGCAAATCGAACACGCTCTTTGGAGCAGAACAATTGCCAAAATCATTTGCAGTCTGCGCCTTAAAACTCGTGTTCAAGAAGCATTGATTATATATAATCTACCTATATATAATAAATGGTTTTGTTGGAAGCAATAGTATTTTTGATCAATCTATATCTTCCTACAAAAGACAAAATCATATTATAAATCGTAAACACAAAGTTGCGATACATCTACGTGTGAAAAAAAACGGTGCGAAAGTTGATCTAAGCTGAAAGGAAATCAAACTGCTCGTCTCGCATGTATCAAGTCAAAACAACAACTGTTTAAAAGTACTTAAAACGAGATGTGTTCATGAATGCGAGTGAAACACTACAAATTGCACGTTGAATGTGATCGAAACTGACAACAGAGACTTACAAGCAATGTTGGGAAGACTTTCTTCGGTAAGTATCCCTTGAAAACACAAACATTATGCATACGTGAATGAAACGAACGAGGGGAGGGCGAACTTAAATATCCTAGAGCCATGCAAACGCGAATTTCAACCATGAAGAGTGCACGAAAGAGACTCATGGCTACAGGATGAAGATGAGTGAGTCGAATTGGGAAATTTCGCTGGTGCGTTTGCACCGTCAGTCAGCGTCGATGTGTTTCAGCAATTTCTGCGTGTCGTTCGTGCGCGCATAGTCATCGGACAGCGTGAAGCTGATCAGATTGTTGTTGGAGAGCGCGTTCGGCGTGTACCGGCCGGTCGCGCACACGAAGCTCTTCGTATTGAACACGGTGTCGTAGTGCGATTCGGTGATATTGCCGATCGACTGGCTGCGCCTGTCCGCGCCCAACGCCGAAGAGGTGTTATTCGGGAAGCTATTGTTACGCGAGGAGGTCCGCGAGGCGCGCAGGTCGGGTTTAGCCAAAGCGGTTGTTACTCTGCTGAAGAATTGCTGCCACATGTTATAATCGCCACCAGTGGTACTAGTAGTAGTAGTAGTGGGACTGCTCTTACTTTCGGGGGGACTTGGGGGTGTTGTGTTACCTATGTGCGGTGGGCGGCCGAGCGCGGTCCGCGCCTTGTCGAGATTCGGCGCGCTCTTCGAGAAGATGCCCCCGGGCCGCTCCTGCGGCCGCAGCGCTGGTATTTGGCCTCGCTCGCGCTGGTGGCAGGTGCTTGGGCCCCACGTCTTGCCTTTTACTCCGTCGGCGGGCACTGCAAGAGAACACAAGTGGTGGCGTCTAGTTCGATTGCAAAACAGTTCGCATTTTCCCCCGTCTTCAACGGTTTTCCATTCCCCCATTTCGCCACACTTTCCTCACGCGTCTTTTCGCATCTCCTTCAGTGTATTACCGTATGTATTCATCGTGGTATCAATTGCGCGATGTACTTGAAAAATTTCATTAGAATTTTTGCAGACAATATATGACCGTTGACTTGCAGATAAGGATTGCGCCATCATCGTTGGTAATCTAATGAATTCGAAACAAATGCGATGCGTATCCTGTGATACTGGTCTAGTTGTCGAAAATAAATCAAATCAATACTTCACACACTGAAAACAATCCGAAAAGCAAACCGTGCAATCATCACACGCCAAAGAAATACCATGCGGAAACGAAATGGTTGGTACGGATCCGGGTTGTACTCACGTGCGATTGCCCGAAGTCTTGAAATGGCTGGAGATCCTGGAGGACTATGAGGAGACAGTACTCCGGCGCGTTTGGCCGTCAATTCCGTGGTATGTTGAACGGTCAACGTATGGCGAAAATCCGAGGGCAAACTGATGCTCGATCCGGGCTCCTTCTTCAGCAACTTGAGTCTTGAGCGCTTAAATTTACCTATAAATTAAGATGCGTTAGACATATGTATTCAGTATACGCAGCAGCTTTTTTAATGACAGAGTATAAAATCAAAGATTAATTATAGCTTGTGAGGACGGCCGGGCTGCAGGCGGTATCCATATGCGCAGATAATCCTGCGAAATGGCCCCTCGTCGTTTAATATGCGCCCATGCGAAAACAAGACGCACACTCGAAATGCGCCTTGTCAAGCATGGATGGGCGGTAAATTATGCAGTCGTTGACGCTGCAGCACAAAGAACAAAGGCTGCGTGCGTGGCAGTAGTAAGAAGGCAGCCAAAAAATACCTTTTCGTTTATTGGGGGTGGGCGTTTGTGTACTAATGAAGAAGTTCAGCTCGCGTTCCAGAAGCTCGAGCTCGCGATTCTGTAGTTCTTGCTCTTTCTGCTGCAGCTGCTCGGCCTGGCGACGCTGCTGGAGTTGCGCTCGGTTGAGGTTCTCCTCGCGATTTCGCAGTTCCTAAAAATGATTTCATGAGTATGAGCGGTTCTCGATAACAATTTCGCAGGACTACCAAGAAAGAGCACGCGCTAAATTATAAAGCGTTGGACAATTTCAGTGGAATTAGATACTAAAATTATGGCCAATGAAAATCAGGTGTATAAAGAAAGCACACAAAAAGAATTATTCTTAGTAAGAATATGCTGGAGAAAAATAGTACAAGATTGAGCACCGATTTCTGAAAGTCTGGTAAATTCAAAGTTGAAAGGCAGAGCGCAGAAATGTCACCAAATTAATCAGTTTTTTTAAATAGTAAGTTTATGCTTAGTATGTTAATGCTTCAAGATACTCTTCAAATTTTTAACTGATTTTGAAGGTTCATAATTAAATGAAATTCTGCCTCGAATGTTTTCCAACAATTATTGCAATTTCTTCCGATTTGAATGCTGAAATGAACTTTAAAGTTGTTATTTGATTTCTATTTGCTTCATTTTTTCAATTTGCAATTTTTAACTGATTTTGAAGGTTCATAATTAAATGCAACTCTGCCTTGATATTTTTCTAAAATTAATGCAATATCGTCTGATTTAAACGTTGTCCTTGACTACTGAAATCAAATTGAAAGTTGGTAATTAATTTTCTACATTACTCCATTTTTTAGATCTGATCATCAAGTCAAATTGAATTAATTTGAAGAGTTCCTGATTAAATTCAACTCTACTTTGATTATTTGGGAACAATTAATGCAATTTCTTCTGACTGTTGAAATCAAAATGAATGTTGGTACTTGATTTCTATATTGCTTTATTTTTATAGTACCAATTGAAAAAGGTCATTCTTTAATGTTAATACGAATATACTTAAAAATATACCAATTGGAAAAGTTTGTGACGCGATAACGATTACTTGCTCGACATTAATTAGAAAACGATGTTTTGACGAAAAAAATAAGCCAAATCAAAATAAAAACAACTCTAAATTCCAAGGAAAACTCAGTCGAAAACAACAAGCACACAATATTTACCTCCTCGAACGATTTGCAAGCCTTTTTTATTCGGCGAAAAGCAACAACAAAGATAAAAAAGACGTTAATAAACAATGGGAACAGAGGGCAGAATTTCAACTAACATGATTGACCTCTATACTTGGTGGTTGTTCGCTCACCTTTTCTTTCCTGCGAAGATCCAGGAGAACCTCTTCGATCTCGCGCCGCCAGTCGTCCTGCATCGTGTGGAAACTCTCGTGCGGCGTTTGCGTGAAGGACGAGTTCGCGATGTGCTCCAATTCGTAGAGGATGTCCTTAAACGTCGGCCTTCTGTGCGGATCCGACTCCCAGCATGCTAAGAGAGCGGGCACAAACAACACCAAATGGATGGCTTAATATTCTGCTTCGGCATAAATTTATGATGAGAATGGCGAAATTGCATGCGACGAGTACAATATGTGAATGCTGCGAGCGAGTGGAAGTATTCGTTTAATGCATGCATTTGTCGTGTTGAATTGGATAGGAAATGTAATTACTCTGAGCGCTGAAGAAGTTGAATGTGAATGAATGAGTTGTATGTATGTGGAAACATCTCGAATGCTTTTGTTACAGTAATGATACGAAATATTTCATATGATATTATGCAATCTGAATTTTTCATTTCGCACTGCTCGAAGAGACGCTACCAATGTCCGTTGCGAATAACTTCATGTGTAAAGCTCAGTGGAGTGTGTTATGAAGTTGTAGAAGAACAAGATAAAATATTTAATCGGGTGGGGCTTGTACGCGACATAAATCATTTGCATGCTGCTGCATTTGTAACTCGCAAACAGGTGATAGTATCTTAAGCATCTTTATTGCGCTCCCTTTTGTTTTTTATTATTGTGTTTTATAACGTGGACGCGTGCACTTGTGGTCGGGTTATTCCAAGGAGTTTTCTCCTCCGAGACGTGTATTACTCTACGACACGTAGCTTTTGAATGACACCGACACGGAATTCAACCCACATTCAATGCGAGTATTGAGTTCTCGGTAAAGTCATGTTGCATTTTATTCCTAAAAGACGCATTTATTTATATTAAGATCGAATTTGTCTATTGATATGTACCTTATTTAGCTTGAAAGACGTTGATTTATTTTTACAGGACTATTCTTCGAAAGTTTGATCTGGTTGTTGTGAAGAGAGCAAAATTGATATGATAGATCATATGATATAGATCATTTACAGATTTCCTCAGAGAAAGCAGTTTTCAAGAGAGCTAAATTGATATGATAGATCATTTACAGGTTTCCTCAAAGAAATTGATGCATGGTAAGTTTTTAAAACTGGTTTAACAGACATTTTAATTGGAAATTCAAATTGTAAACTCTTAATCGAACAAAAAGGATAATTCTAGATCAGTTCGAAATAGATTCATCATGTAGTTCCTTAATCGAAAACTCATACAAACAATGTCTTCAAATTCATAACTATCAAAATGGAAAAGAAGAAGATTCAAAATTAATTTTGTTGGGATTTTTTTTTGGCTAGAAATATACAGTTCAAGTAACTTTCATAAACTATTTGCCTTAATATGATACTTGAACTTTCAGGTTCTTCAGCAGCTGATCTTCAGTCAATTGGGTTATTTTCTAAGCCAGAAACTAAAAGGAAGAAGAAGCATTGTTAATACTAACTTGAAATACATTTTAATATAATCTGTCAGAAGTAGTTATCCTGCACATGAAGGTAAACTAGCTAAACTTGAATTCATTATCTATCATCGTAGTTTTCTAGAACTTCTATCAGTTATGACCCTGCTATAAACCCGCCTTCAACAACTGCTCTAAAATAACAAGGTATTCTTTGAAAACAAACGATTCCCTCCTAAGGAAGTTACTAATTGTTCTTTGATGCCTTAATCTTTCAGGCATCTCTGCAAATGAGCTTCAGCAAACTTTCCAAGCTCTGCCATGTTAGATATCGTTGGTAGATCTTCGGCTTCCGGGGAGCCAACCCAAATTTTAACTTCTTAGCTTCTCCTTCTATGCCCGATTCTTCTCGACATAAATATCATTCACTACAAAAGAAATTGTTAGTGAAATGCATCATGACTTTTCCGACAACCAAATACAAAACATTTGCATATTGATACAAATATTGTTTCAACAAATGGTCCCATCCACGTGGAATGCAAGTATTTGCCCGATATCTGACTCCTGGTGCAAATGACAATGTCGAGGACAATTGTCGATTGATTGTACCGCATCGAAGACCGTTTCTCAGCGTTTGGGGGGGCTCGGAGCACGCTTTACCTTCCATCAGCGACTTCCACTGCAGCGGGCACGTGCTCGGAATGGGCAGCGTGAGCTTGTTGACGGCGATGCCGTACGCGACGGCGAGCGTGTCGATGCCTTTGTACGGGGTCTCGCCGGTCAGCAGCTCCCAGAGGAGGACGCCGTAGCTCCACACGTCGCTGGCGCGCGAGAACATCGAGGTGCGGATCACCTCCGGTGCCATCCACGCGTAGGTGCCCGCCTGCGACATCCGCGTCGTCTTGTACACCTCGCGCGCGAGCCCGAAGTCGGTGATCTTCAGCGTCTTCTCCTCCAGGTCGTCGTTCTCGATCGCCTCCTTCAGTAGCACTGCAAGAGACAAATAACGGGCATTAGTGGGGTTGGTAGACATTGTGCGGTGCGGCATCTTGTTCGAATTGCGATTTAGGACCGTTCGAGTTTTGCAAAAGATTTTCAATTGCGCCGCACACACAAGTTTAAACATAAAACATAATTAAATTTAGGTGTGTTGCTATTATTTGTTGTGCGCTGTGTCGCAATGTGCCATATATTCGAAAGCATTCAACCCACCGCAAGCAATCTTGATAAATAAACAAACCGATAGACCGTTTACTATTACATTATTCAACACATTCGACTGGTGTGTGTATTAATGTGGTTTACAACTTTATTCCATATTCTATTCATAGCTGCTCGCAGGTCTTTTGGTCCGTTTTGCAAATTGTAAACGTCATTGTAAAATTCAATTGGTTATTAATTTGGAAAAGGGAACTCCCAAAATGAAACACATTGTAACGAAATTTAATTCAGCAATACTGACATCATATGCAAAAGTTGTTAGCTGAAGATTGCTTCTGATTTTATTTAGTATTTTACTCGCAGAAACAGTAAAAACTCGACAAATTTATATATTAAGACCGGTTTCATATCTTTCTTTTCGTTTCGCACAGATACATAATATAAAGTTGTTTGGTAGCGCTGGATCATACAGTAAAAAAGGCTTTCTTCTTATAACTTCTTACAAGCGACTGACTGCCATCGCAAATGTCGATTAACTGCTGTTACGTGCATCTATTTTTAATAAGTTCACGGCGTTCATTTATCCAGCCAGTGCGCATTTTATACGACGAATCTAATTGCAAATGCATGCAATCCAAATGGATTATGTTCACAAGCTGCAAGAAGCCAGCCAGCATCGATTTGTGTATTTTAAGAGTATCAAGCATGTCTACTGTGTTTAAAACTGATCGGTAACATTGTTCCGTTTGACATTGAATTATATCATATATAATTATCCTATGTTGTAGATTTTAAGAAAATCCAATTTCCTAAATATAATTGAAAAATGCGATTTATAGAGGAATATTTGAACATTGATGAAATAACACAAGGATTTGAGTGATAACATTCCATGAATAGTTGTAACGTGTTCGCACATCATGCACGCATTTTTGATATCATCCATACGCTATCAAATTACGTCGTCATATCCTAGACATTTAATATGCAATAACAATGTCGCATGCGGTCGCTTTCGCATTAGAAAATATTTAATTTAATTGCAACACATGTGATTGTTGATTAATTCCGAATATGTCACGAGATAGTAGTCGGGGCGTATCGCCGTCATGCCATTCTCGAACGGCGATGCATTCAATCGGCAATTGTTTGGTCGCGCTGCTATACAAATTGATAATAATTATCTGCGGTCACCGATAAGCAGTTCATTTGTATCGATAAGAGCCGACACAGTGCGTTCTGTACGGGTGTTCGTTCTGATTTGACGCTGGTTCGACAAGTTAATGGCACACCTGATTATAGTTTTCGCACTTTGTTTTTCAAGTGTTGATATCCAATATTTGTGCGCATATTAAAATTGTAGGAGTTGCCTCATTCGAAATACATAGTTTCGAAAGTTCTATACATTCACAGAGAATAAATAAATATTTATAATTTTTTAGTACATTTGATAATGAAGAACTTAAACTAATGAAGTGAAGATTAATGGAGGCGCATTTTGAAATAAAATTGTAATTGGAAAGTACGTGATGAATAAAACAGGTTTATGACGATTATAAAAATTGTTATCGGCAAATGATGAGTTTGACTATTGGAACACTTGTTTTACAAGTTTGGTAATCCATTTGGCATCAAATAATTACACAAGCCTACACTATTTTGGTAACAAACTTTAGCTGATTGTTTTACAATGGTAATAGCTTCCTATTAAACAAATAATAAGAACAAGAAAACCCTTAATTTATGTACAAATTACTATCCGTAAGATACTGCAGACAATTATAAGATTTTTAGTGATGCTTCAAGAAGGATATACAAAGAAATGCTGGATCCTTTATTTCAAGGATAGCTACGCAGTAAATTGAGATTACGCAAAGGAAATTTCGCTACAAAGAAGTGAATTTCAACTGGAATCACAATGTTAAATTTAAATCTATTGTTGACCCCAAAAAATGTCCTTTTGCCTTCTTTCCATAACGAATTGGAACTGATAAAAACTTTAGTCTATGACAAATATTTCCTCAGTTAAATGACACTAAATAAAAAAAGACTTTGTATTGGATCACAAATCAGAAATTTGTAATTTACTAATTTCTCAAACACTGCAAAATGCTTTTTTGATAAATGTCATTAAACATTAATTTCCTCCATTTCAATTTGTCTTTTTTGTTTATTTCAGAAGAGTTAGTGAGCAAAATGAAATATGTCACCAAGCCATCAGAAAAAAAAATTTCGCTTTTTGGGAAAATAAAATCCAATCATGAAGGGTACTAGAATTTTTTGAAAAGAGGAGATTAGACTCCTCATAAACTCAAAAATAGGTCTCTTAAAACAAAGTTCCAAAATTATATTTTAAATTTGCCTTTTTCTTAAAGAGAAGATATTTTTAACAGGAGGAAATTATAAATATAGTCAATTCTTCTAAGGTCAGAAATAAATGTAACTAGAAAACTTGTACCAAGTTTTTTTTGTCATTTTCACCTTGCTAATCAGTTTTATATTACATTTTTTTGTTGATTTGTATTATTTGATTTTCGAGTACATAGTGTAAATATGAGAAATTATTATTTAAATTGATTCTTGAACAACTCAGATTGAACCTTTTTATTAAGGACTATTTATTTTTAAGTACTACTTTTCATTCCATTTTACACATAATATTTACATTTGAAGGAATCCCAATAGAAATATTCAGAAATTTTCTTATTTTTTCACGTATGTTTGAAGTGAATTCAAATCAATCAATGAATTTTGTATAATTTTCTTCTACCAAAGATGTTAATACTACTTTATAGTATATTTTCCTGGCGGAATCTTCAAGATAATACAAAGTTGAATCAACAAAAAAACAGCAATTTATGACATGGTATTTTCCGGTTATCATTAATTAAGAAACGCTTACCAAGTAATAATTAATTATGCACGTAAAATCAGCATAAAATGTAATTCATAAATAAGACGAATTAGATATTAAAGTTACAGCTCGTTAGAATTAATTGCAACTACACGAGTTCATTCCTATTAAATTAAACCTACTTAAACACATGCACTACGTCTTGATACATTTTTATTTATTCATATAAATAGAATTAACCATACGAGCAAAACCGACTTATGACGATTTTACGATGAACTACGTAATCGAATGGATTTTACGTTCGTTTGCACCACAATAGAAAGCGAAAACGCCAATTTCTATTCAATTAATACCGGTTAATTCTGGCAGCATTACCAAATAATTTTCGCACACTGACCACGTGTTTGTCTGCAAAATTGCCCCGTCAAACTTTGCAAAACTGTACATTTATGGACATAATGTCGGCTTACTTGCATTCATATGCAGAACACGAAGAAACCCATTTTATTGGTAATCAATTGCATATTGCGTCGCAAAAGTGCACATGCAGTCTGCTAGGTCATTTACATTTCGAGCTGAAAGATTTATTGGTTTCGCTCTTGCAGCGCTTTTCTTCCAGCGGCCAGCTAATTAATGAATCTGCGCACCGCATTGCAACACAAATATGAAATTTATATATTTAATTATTATTTCAATCCTTATTATGGCTGTTTCTAGGATTTTCTACTGTATCTCAATGCATTTCAATTAATGTCCGTTCATAAATATCGTGCGTTGATTTCCAATAAAGATAATTTCTCTGCGAGTTTAAAAATCAATTACTATTTTGATGAAAGGTTACATGCTCAGGTGTTTTAAACTCCTTGCAAATTCGAATTTCGTTGGCATAACCTTTGGAGCAATTTTACGACAGGTATAAAAGCCATCAGGACGACGCTTCGTGCTGTAAACATCCGATGTTCGTTATGTTTAGTCAACCTTATCTGTAACCTACATGGAGTTCACAAGTTCCCCGTGGAGTTTGCAAGGGAAAAGTCGATCAGATCCGATAATTTCGTTAAAATTTTCATCCCGTGTGAAGATCTGGTCCATTGGTCATAAATAAACCTCAATTGAAATTTACCAAACTTTTTATAACTTCAGAAGTTGGTAATTCAAAAAATATCATTATATATTTCAAATCAACTTTTTCCTAATAAAGATAAAACAAAATTGTATTTTTTGATAACGTACAAGCAAAAACCAAATAATTGTTAAAGAAAATTCATTACCCAACATATTAATCTTAAATACCTTAAATTTGACATGAAATTGTAATTGGATTTATTACATGTGTACATCATTAACTTGCAAATTTACGAATATAAAAATAAACGGATATTCATTATTCACAGGTTTGTCTATAGTTTGTAAACTCTTTGCTGGGCTACATTCAATTCAAAATTGAAACCGTGAGAATAAGAAGAAAATGCTTAATCACTATTTCACAAAGTGGAATAATTGCAAAACTAGTAATTACAAAGATTTATAAGAAAATAAATACAAACATTAAAGAGGCTGAAGAAATGAAAGCGATTGATTCGTTTAAATTTCTTGAGTGAAATGATAAACAAGAACCAATCATTGGAAGATTTCAGAAATGTATGAAAACTATTCACTTGGTATTTTAATTATGTTTATACGTAAGCTGGAATGCCAGATTAAAGCGGAAATTGTAATAATATTTCTTAATTATTCCTTTCAAGTCTTAACGTCTTTATTATTAATTATTTGAAAATAACTCTTATGTTTCTTGACTCTTAGATAAATTAATTTTCTATTTCTGCTTCTCTATTTTTTTTGTACTAAAATTCAAAATGTTGAATTATTTCTCTGCAAATTAAAAATTTTCTAATATTCAGTATAACAATCAAACTTTAAATCGAAAGAACTTCATTTTTCTTATCTAATCCAGTTCTTAAAACGCAAGTTTAATACCTACTCATATTACAGAAATAACTAATTGTATGGAATTAACAAGTAAATGCGCTTGCAAAATGTATATCTCTGTACTTTTCCCATTTTTAAGCAGCTTTACAACAGATTAAGATAACCATGATGATAACAAAATCCAATAAACCGCATTAAATTTTTAAAAACTAATATTTACTCAAACGTATTTCAATTCCATCCACTTTAAATGTACTTCAGCTGTTAAGTTATATTTCAACTCCCATTGTACAATAGATACGCCAAGAAGAAAAAAAAGGTGACAATATTTTCTGACATCTAATAACAACGTGGCGCTTAAAAAGATGTAGGAGACATGGAAAATAGAACAACTTGTTGGCAGCGAGGAGAAACTATGCTGTATTTGTTATCATTATTAATGAGGATGGATATATTGTATGCGAATGGCATTGAACGCTCGCCGTTTAAGGTATTCCATCCGACAAATAAACAGACAAGTTATGTACAGAGCAACACAACATGCTCAATGCTTGCACTACTCTTGCAGTCCCACATAGGTCAGCGTCCGTTCACTGCTTTTATTATTAAAAAAATTCACAGACGTACGATAAATATCAGTGAATTTGCCAAATAACGTTATCATTTTTCGATCTACATATTTGATTGTTGTAATTCAGAAAATATCTATTCGAAAAAAGAAAAATGCAATTCAAATTGTTACAGGACATTAAGAAAGTATCAATTGAATTTAAAATTTGTAAATAGTAACTTCTGAAAAAGTCACTTTTAATTCAAAATGCTATAAATGTAATTTCGAGTCATGAATTGTACTTCAGAAATTGCTATTTGAAATTTATAAAGTTGATTTATAAGTATTTATAAACTGAGCGATAAACATTACTCTATTAATAATCAGCTCTGATGTTATATACATAATTTACCTCTAAAAATTGAATTATTATTCACAAAGAGTGCTATTAATCTGATTTACATTTGAACTTTTCTGAATTTCATTTGATGTGTTCTTACAACATTTGACTAATCTGAAATACATTTCATCGTTTCGGATTTTAACTTATACTTCCTCATTTATATTTACCAAATCTGAATTACACTTAACATTATCTGAATTGCATATAATAAATCTGAATTGCATTTGCCACCTGCTTAATTACAATTTACAAATCTGAATTATATTTTTACTTTCTGAATTACTATTGGAAAGTGCCGACAATTTACAAATTGGATATTGATGCAAATACACGTGTCAACTTATCAATTCATGGCTACATTATGACATAACAAAGAATTTCGATTCGCATACACAACAGACAAAATCTGTAGTAAGACATTTTGTAATTAAACATTAAACAACATTTTTTAACATGCATGTCAAACGCGTCAAATTCGAACCGAACGATAATTGTGTGCGTGCTCGTTAATGCTTCATTAAATTTTAGACTGGCATTTACACGTCGTTCCTACGCGTTAAGTGCAGTCTTTATACTATTTTATGTGGGAACCACGCGCGCTTTCGTTCGTGAATGTAAATACGTAGTAGTCAAAGCACAAAATGTTAGCCAATAATCTCTTCTGCGCAGTCCAACAAAACGCGTCAGCTGTTTCGTTTCCTTAAAAATGCGGGATTCCCAAGAAGAGTTAACAATAATGCTCGCGCGATATTAACATATTATCGCTTGGAAGTTCAAATATTTTCATAACTAGGGAATCCCAACAGCATCAAGTAGATAAGATTTTTATTTTCGACTCGAAGGCAAACTATGCGCGCCTATCTAAAATTATTCTTCTCGGAAACGTAGGCTTGATTGGATAATCAGCCTCGGCAATGCAATCGGAGAGCAGGAGATACGACGAGCGGTCCGCAATTAGTGAGCGATTCATTTAAATGCGCGACAGATTAATAGGTCGGCTCTCTCCATTAAGACGTTATAAACATTGTTACTCGGCCATCAGATTCAATCTGTAATCGTCCCGCATCAATCTTCCAAGTTCAGCCAGGTTCATTTTATATTCTAAAACAAATAGTTTTCAGAGAAGTTGTAAATAGTTACATACACAATAAATCTGCGCTGTCATCGGTTAATTATCAGATTGTAATGATTGTAATTAACACGACAGTGAAGATTTTTTGGATATTCATGTATAAATAAATATACAAAATTATCTAATTGTAAGCATTCGATAAAAGGTGAAATATAATGCCCAAAGTCTTGAGGTATTTAAATCCAGGACGTTACAAAGGTTATCTCTCATTATACAAGTATAACAATAAATCTAGACGGCTGAAATGCCGATTCAAAATAGCAACGAAACAATACACAATAAAAATTCCTCGGATATTGTAGCGAAAATAACAGCGCCCGTCGACGTCGAGACTCAAAATCACTTGCTCTGCTTGATGCTGCTGGATTACATTTCAGCGAAAAATGGTCTCCTTAATTATTTTTATATATGGTGGGGCCAGACACCACGGCAATTAAATAGCGCGCGTAGGCTTTGCGCGGAAAAACGCGCAAAGCAAGCCTCGCGCTTCTGGGCTGGGATGTATTCGGATTCAGGCCCACTTGAAGCTAATTTAAATATTTTCTGCGAACTTGCTCCGCCGAACATTCAAAACAATTAAAGCCGAGCTATATAATTTACTATTCCAGCTAAATATATCGCAACGCATTGAAATGATTTGTATTTGCTCAGATCCCATGATTTCGGAGCCCTCTGCTTCATAGGAATGATTATTCACTCCTTTTTATATGCATTAAGAGTAGATTTGCCAGTTGTTCAATTTCATTCTCAATCAGCTTTATAATTTTTGTTCCCAGGATGGTCTGATTTGCTAAAGCATTAAAAACAACCGTTAATTCATCTGTGAATAAATAATCAAATATGATACAACCAAATTTAACTCATCTTATTTTAGCAGCTTACCATGCAAACATTTCTCCCAAATTTGTTTAAAAATTTTATAAAATATCATTTGTAAAATTATTTTTCCATGTTGGCACCAGAGGGCGCTCCGGAATGTGGATAAAGATCCTTTTTTGATTTGCATCAACTAAATTTTCAATGATTTCACAGATGTTATTAATTTAACGAGTTTATCGGTCATCATTGATGTACTCATATCTGATCGCAGTAAAGTCCGGTTAATATAAATATCCGTTTCATTGACTCCTGCTTTCTAACATAACCTTGAAAGCAAGCAACAAAATCTAGCACTTACCATTTGAGCTTTTTAAGTCACGATGAATTAGCGCTACAGGTGCCTGAGTGTGCAAATAGTACATTCCTCGTGCGATCTGTATCGCCCAATCGACGAGCACATCCGGCCGAATCTTCTTTCCACTGAGCACCCTGTTCAGAGAACCACCACGACAATACTCCAGCACTAGACACAGATTGGGCTCCTCCAGGCAGACACCCTCCAGTGAAACAATGTTCTCATGGTCCAGCAAGCAGAAGAGTTTAGCCTCTTTGATAACATTGTCCTTCGTAACTGATATGTCTGAGTCTGGGTCCTGTCGAGCTGCCTTCACAGCCACCTCATGGTCGCCCCACTTGCCTCTGAACACCTTGCCGAAGCCGCCGACGCCGATCACCTCCTGCAGCTTCAGCTCGGCGAAGTCCACCTCGATCGGGTGGATGTTGCTGATCACCGAGTTGCCATCGTCGATCAGCTTGTTGATGGGGTCGTCGTAGATGACGAAGTTCGAGGGGAAGATGCCCACCTTGTCGCCGATCTTCCCCGTCCACCAGCCCTCGTCGCCGGAGATCTTCGCGTCGTCGGAGAGGACCTCCACGATCTGGCCCTTGCGCAGCGAGAGCTCGTCCTCGCCCTGCGCAACATAGTCGTACTGGGCAGTCCACAGTGAGGGAATGCCTGGATGAACCATTTCGCCATTGCGGGGTGCTTCCATCGGCGCAGAACGGTGGTCGTGCACTATCAGCGGGGGCATCCGGCGTCGTATCAGAGGCAGCGGTTCCAGCACGTTATGAAGAGCACCAGCGTGCTGCCGCTCGCGTACGCCACTGAAGGAGAAGAGCGGACGTTAATCGTTGTCATGTAAACGCCTGCTGCGATTGCCGTGTGCAACTTACTCTACGTGCTATCCTGCTGCTTGCTCAGATGCAACGGCAATTGGCGATCCTGCGATTTCGGCACGCGATTACCAGGTGGTCAATAAAACAAACAACACTCGGCGCGCACACCACAAACACGATGCACCAGTGCTTTGAGTCGCCTATCGATTTGCATTCGTATTCAATCACTCGGCGTGTCTGCTCGTTCCCCATTCATTGCACACGATTGGCACGGTAGTAAGCGTGGCGCATTGCAAGCGAAGACTAGAAATGTACTAAATAATAAGTGGACATTCTTATTGGCACAGCCGACCCGATACGCTATCCACAGTCACTTCTGCGGCCATGTTTTTCAACAAATCCGGAGCACCAGCCGCACTCCGGGGAGCCAACGAGGAAATCGAGATGTTTAAGCTGTCATTGTTTTGTGGCCTACTTTATCGACGCGACTTAACTGACATCTTTAAGCGAATTTTTACACTAGGAAATTAATTTTATGTGGTTCTCTATATGCAACCAAACATGCACATTTTTTGAAGTTTCATTTTAATTTTGATACCGGATTTAGTTATTTTTTATTTTGTTTCTAATCGGAAAAACGCTTTTACGATATTGATATGATGTATTATGATTTATGTATAATTTCATGATTAAATTTAACACGCTTCTAATTTCAGATGCAAATGTAGATTCAAATTAAAATTATAAACTAAAATATAAAAATATGCGAAAAACTCGAACAACTTGCATATTGAAACGTTGAAATTAAAAAAAAAAAACATATAGGAATGTGCCAAAACTTACATTATTAAAACGATTTTTTACTCTAACAAAATCAAAAATCAGGATTGAAAAATTCGAAATTGAAAATGTTAAAAATTTTGACTTTGGACGTCATTTTGATCAGGCTTCTAAGGTGATATTAATAAAAGACTTTATAGCAATACTTTTTGGTGCTCTATCCAAATCTGAGGTCAGATTATTAAAATTTTGAGTTCAATGTCTAACAGACGTTTTCAAAAACTCACTAAAGTTCGATAAACAGCTTATGAATGTAGGGAGAACCATAAATATTGAATAAAAATTGAATCAGTATTTATCAATACCCTGGCACGTGCTTAATAACATAGACAAATGGTAAGATATTCAAATTTAAAATATTTTTCAACTGCTAATTCCATGATGATTCATAATATAACTTGATCATAAATATGCAGTTAATAAATTCGCAAATTAATATGCAAATAATATCTATAAACAGGGTGTATTATTTCAAATTAGAAACAAAACGCGAAATGTGTTGTTACATAATTTAACACTAATCTTTGATATTAGTTTGGCAAAATTTGACTGATTTAATATATTTTATGATAACTTTTAAAAACTTTGAGTGCGAGTAATTTATTTCACGTGTAATATTTCCTAATCTACCTTTTTTGTATAATATAAAAAATTTGGTGAATATTATTTCATAGATGAGGGAAATTAATTTATTTTTCTGTTACGTAGTTGCTGATTAAAATAGATGACAATCTGCCAAACAAAAAATTGCAAAATAAGTGACTTTTCTGTCAACAAATAGTCAAATGTAATGACGTATGAAAATTGCTGAAGTCATGCCTAGTCATTTACAGTTTTAATGATGCATTTGTGACATTGTTGTATTGACGTATAACTTATTATTGTAACGTCTTTACTCTCCTGGAATTTATTTATAGTATTTTCTGGATGTTAATTATGGCTATTTCAAAATAATGTACTTCGTTAAATTACATTTACAATGCCAAGTATTCAATTGCACTAATGAAACTTATTGCTGATTGGAAAAACTTTTTGCAAACTTTTCAACATAATTAAAATTTTTGTGTTCATATTTTGCAATCAAATTTCCTGCTGAATACCTAGGAAGTTTATTTTTAAAATTATGGTACAAACCTGTTAGTTTTGTATATCGAACTCGAGCAAAATCAATGAGACATGTATGAAATTTTGCAATGGATCAGTTGGAAACACGCGCTGATCAGAATTTGCACACTCCTGTACTGAATCCAACTATCCCATGCATATTTTAATTCCATTTGTCACTACTGACCTAGTATCGAGTGATTTAACTTTCAAATTTGTTTCAAAATAGGCGCTGGAACCGTCGAGGAAAATCGAGGATGTCTACAACATGACGAACACGTTAATTACAATGTTGTTGTTTTCACGCGAATATAAATATGCATCGGAATTATTTGTCTAGATCAAACGTACAAATAATATATAAGGAAACGCATTGTCAGGCTGGCCTCAGTATGAAAAAAAAACAAAGTGTATATCACATATAATATTACGATTTGGAGTACGTGAAAGTGCCCCTTCGGTTCGATTGCAATGGCGTTTCTTGCAGATATGTACGAAAAGTTGGAATCATATACAGGTGAAAATGTTCCACAATCGTTACATCTTCTCAGTTTTTGACGAATCCATCATCTCTAGATCCTAGGACGAGATCATATCCTCTGGGATCATTTCCAGTGCCTATAGTAATCTTCGTCAGCTATTGGATGTTCATCAAGAAGATTGGTCCTGCGTTGATGAAGAATCGACCGGCGTACGATATCAAACCGATTATTCAAGCGTATAATTTGCTGCAAGTTGCCCTCAATGGTTTCTTCACACCTTATGTGAGTACGATTGCTCTTGTTTTACCAATCAACATCTAAAATTCCGTTTCTCGTATTTTAGGGTTACTATCTGTTATATAAAAGAGGTCAATATTGGTGTTCGCTTCATGAGACAACGTCTGAAATAGATCGTATCATGGTCTTTTACACCTGGCTGTATTATGCAGTCAAAGCTCTGGATCTTTGTGACACTGTAGGTAAAAGTAATAACGAGCTAAAAGAACTAAAAGAACAAAAAGGTGTAAAAGATATAAAAGAACTTATGGAAATCAATTTTAATTGGATTTTGGGAGGTTCAAACGAAAATTTTACGAACAATATTTAAAATCACAAAAAAACATTAAATAGAGAACTCTATTATAGTTTGTTAATTATTACAATGGACAAAATCTATCTAATTGCAAGAAAGCTTCAGAAAAATATATCAAAATTCTAATTCATTTACAGACAAGGATATAATAAGAAAATATTAGATAATAGATCTTTAATTTTCATTAGCATTCTTTCTTTAATCTAATCTAAATGAATTCCCTAGAATTTCAATTGCATAAATATCAATTTCTTTCTTTAATACCAGAAATTTTATTCTACCATTATAAGTTGAAAAAGATGGATCCAATGAGAATATCTTCACTTAGTATTTCGCATTTAGCTCCATTTAAAGTTTTCTACGTAGTTATTAAGAATTATACACTTTTATACATTTTTTTCTGAAAACATAATGGTTCTTAAAAAAACGAAATCTGCAAATCCAATAAGAAACAAGATGAATTAGAATTTAAAGTTAGAACAATACGAGCATAAAAAGCTTGTATATATTTATCTATAATTTTAAAACCCTGTATTTCTACAAACTAATTTATTTATTTGCTTACTTTCAGGTATTCTTTGTGCTAAGAAAGAAGTTCAAGTCAATCACCACATTACACACCTATCATCACTCACTCATGTTGATATCTTCGTACCTCATATTTCGATTTCGTCCAGCAGGTGAAGCCTGGTTTTTAGGCGGAGTAAATGGCATTGTGCATACCTTCATGTACTTCTACTATTTCTACAGTCTGCACACAAATAGCACCAATATTTGGTGGAAGAAGCATATTACACAATTACAATTGGTAAGATACTATCAATAAGAAAAAACTGTGATTTCAGGAAGCTAATGTTCATTTTTGCAGACTCAATTCGTCCTAGTATTCCTTTGGTACTTCTTGAAGATTTTCTTCAACCGCGACTGCAATTATCCTGTCATCATTTACATCTTCTACTCGACGCAAGCTTTGGTTATGCTGCAGATGTTTGGCCGTTATTATTATTACGAGTTCATCAATCCGAAGCCGAAGAAAATTCACCAGGATAACAATAAGAGTTCAAATATGAACCGAAAAGTAGCATAAGTATAATTATATATTTAAATTAATGTTAAACAGATAATTATTTCTGGCCGTGCTAGTCAGCTTATAATGATAAATATTCTGAAGCTATGAATTTTTGCATAGTATTACAGAACATAAACAGATAGAGTGATGTTTTTAACGCCGATTTTATACAGTATGTAATATCATTACAAAGCGTTAAAGTTCATTTGAGGTGATGCCACTAAATGCGAAATTTGTTATTCAATGAGACAACTGAAGTATGTGTTTATGGTATATTTTTAATTTACTACCTGAATAAACACGGCTTAAATGTTTTTATTTTTGAGGCCTAGTTTCTTAATGGGAGCGTAAATTTCTGCAGGATAACCCGCTCTAAATATTCAATATGGTGACTTGGAAAAATGATGCAAACAGTTGCTACGTGACAGAATATCAAAACTACAGGTTTGTATACGTTTACATTCTTAGATTGAGTCAGTCTTTTGTTAGCAAAGAAGGTCTCTTTAATTACTACTCACTTCTGTGAATAATTCACAATTATAATTCTTGATATTCCATACCATAAAAATGATATAGTGATTTGACCTTAATAAACCAAAGAATTCGGAATCTTTTTATTATTCATTATTCTTATTCTTATTATTATTCTTTATAGTGATCCAAACCATTTGGTCCATTCCTGTTTAGTTACAGTTTAAGTTGTTAGTTTTTAGAATAGAAACAACTATTATCACATTCAAATCATTGATAATGAACACAAATTTAGAGAAACAGCATTTGGTAAATGCATCTATTTAATTCTTGTATTGCAATTCTGATCTAGTTAACTGATAAATCTAGTTAAAATATTGAAAATTTGCTGCATTTTTTGGTATCTTAATAACAAATGAGTTTATACGAATGTGTCGATTCAAATATTGCTGCTTATAACTGTGGTTGAATGTCGAAATTAGCATTTGGAATTTATTTATTTAATTAGTAATGTTTTTGTCTGAAGTAGTCAAGGATATTTATTTATTTAAATTAAGTTTTTATACCCTTACAACAAATAAATAATAAACATTAGATTTTAGAACAGGACGCAATTAAAGCGCGTGGCGCCGTGGCTTAGTTGGTTAAAGCGCCTGTCTAGTAAACAGGAGATCGGGGGTTCGAATCCCCCCGGGGCCTAGTCACTAATAAAGTTAGTGATACTTTTTTTTAAACCTGTCAACTTTTAAGATTAATAACTGAAATATAAAGCTATTTTTGACTGACACTAAATTCCAATTGTGAATATCTTAGCTTTCATGATAACTCATATGAACTACTTCCTCCGAATTTTTTGGTAGTTATAATTTCCTTTATATTAATAAAGCAAATAGTTCATTCCTGTTGAAGGTTCCAGTTTGCTTCTGCAATTTCAGAGTTATCGTGTGATAACAAGCCTAGAAGTGAAATTATATCGGAACATATTTTGCTATTATAAAATTAGAGTAGAATATACAATTAGCTGCAGATTGAAACACAAAATATTCTGTAAAATCAAGAACATATTAAACGATCAATAATTACTACTACTTGTTAGTAAATTAAATGTGTAGAAACAAAGTTGAATAGAAATTAATCATGAGCAGTTTTTAATTTGTTTAAAACGAAATAATAGAACATTATCATTTCAGGAATATCATTTCATGAGTATCTTCAGGATAACCCTATTTTCACACCCTCATTGACATCAAAATTTACTTTCTGTGAGCAACAATTCACCGTATTAATATTATCAGTGCACTAATGATGACCCTGGATATTATTCCAAAATTGTACTTAGTCATGAGTGTTCACGACAATGCGACAATATAACGACTATATCAAATACGTCAAATGCAATGCTTGTATACAACATTTTGCATTTAAAAAATCTATAACAATGCGTTCACGAGTAATGGAAAATTTTTGCAAATGTTCACACCTAACTTCATTAAACATTTGAAATCTTCATCGATAGTATCCCCCGAAGAAATCCACAGAACTGATCCCTGATGGCATAGAAAACTGTATGCAAATGGAATGAACTTTTGGCTCCGTGTTTTGTGATCGAATTTCAAAAGTTTGAAATCGCATTTTATTGGTTTGCTATGGAAATATCAATAGAACAATAACACCGTTTCACATTACCCGATCAGCCAACATTTAAATTTAAATATGTGACCGAGTTAATTATGCTTGCTGACAAAAGTATAAGTTCACCGTTTTTCACTTTTGTTTTAGAATTTGACGGGTTAGGATAAGTGCAACCATTACTGATGATGGATTACATCACAGATTTAGTAAATAAGTTGGAAGATAGCGCAGGTTAGTTTCGATATTGTGGTAGTTTCTAAACAGGATGCAATAATGAGTTGAACCATAGATACACGCGCGAAACAGTATCCGTTTACGGGATTGACCTTTCCAATCATAGTGGTCGTTGCATATTGGAGCTTCATTAAGAAAATCGGTCCGACATGGATGAAGAATCGGCCGGCGTATAACATAAAACCAATTATACAGATGTATAATCTGGTTCAAATGGCCATAAATGGATTACTACCACCTTATGCAAGTTTTTGTTATATTATGTGGTGTTGATTATTAATTGATTTGAATAATTGATTTTTAGGCTGTCTATTTGGTTCTTAAAAGCGACAACTATCATTGCATATTGAGTGATACGAATTCTACAGATCATCTTACTATGATATTCCTGGCTTGGATGTATTACGCATTGAAATTGGTGGATTTATGTGACACAGTAAGTACTAAAAAATTTTGATTCCGTTTTTCATTTGATAAGAAAATTTTGTTGAGAAAAACAGGACTGGTCGAAAAAAAAAACAAATATTTATCAAGATAAAATTAAATCTGTTGATTCAATGAATAAAGATAATTTAATAATTATCAAATCATTTCGCAAAGTAAATAAATTTTTAAGCTTATATTTAAGTCAAATTCATTTAGTACAAAATATTCAAATCATAATTTTTTACATATGAATTAAATTGAGAAAAAAATTCCCAAAAAAATGCAGAAGATGAAAATTTAGTTGAGAAAAACGCAACAGAGATGATCGAAAAAGAAACAAATATTTATTAAGATAAAATTAAATCTGTTGATCAGATCAGATCACTTCACAAAGTAAATAATATTTTAAGATAACTTGCGAATCAAATTCATTCGGTACAAAATCCTCAATTCATATTTTTTTATATATGAATTAAATTTTAAAAAAATACCAAAAAATTTGCAGTTTTTCGAAAGCATCAAGTAAATTTTAAGTAAATTACATTTGACTAATTCGAAGTACGATTAAATGTTTCTGATATTAAATTTAACTATTCTCTATTATATTTACCAAATCTGAATTACAATTGTTGTAAACTGAATTACATATAACAAATATGAATTACATTTAGTGCTCGCTTAAATACAATTTGCCAATTGAATTGCATTCTACATGTACTGAATAACTAAATGAATATTATTGAATTACTATTGGAAAATTTTCTACACCTGAAGGATTAAAAGAAGTATTGACATGTGGCTTTCAATTAACATTTTACCACTATTACGATAAACACAGATTTCTGGTGAAACGTAAGGTTTTTATATCATTTTCAGGTATTCTTCGTGCTAAGAAAGAAATACAATTCGATTACCACATTGCACACATACCATCATACTCTGATGGCAGTTACTGCATGGTTTATTTTCCGATATTATCCTGGTGGTGAAGCAGCAATCCTTGCCATCTTGAATTCTTTCGTGCATTCAGTCATGTACTTCTACTATTTTTATAGTCTTCAAGTTAAAAGTACAAATATCTGGTGGAAGAAATACTTAACGCAATTGCAGTTGGTAAGAATATGCAAAACATTATACTTGTGCATCTATTTCTGCAAACTTCATGCAATTATTTTCTTATATTTTCAGATACAATTCACTATCATCTTTTTATGGTACACGCCGAAGATATTCTGGAACGGCGATTGCAATTATCCTAAATATCTTTACGTTTTCATATCGCTGCAAGCTATCGTAATGCTCAAAATGTTTGGTAGTTATTACTATAACGCGTTTATAGTAAAACATAAAAAAGCGAATTAAACGTTTGGAATTTAATAGATCAAGCAGCAGATTTTTCCTTTATTATTCTCATAATCTTTTTTATATTATACTTATCACACAAGAAATGCGATTTTGTGATTAACATCTGTAAATATTGTGATAATATTTCTTTATCAACAATAAAAATCATCTCAGTGTTGTGTTATAAGATAATTATTTAATTAACAAAATGAACGAGATTATAATCTACTGGAAGATGAGTACTTTATCTTATCCTGTTATCAGCTGCGGTGTCCGAGTGGTTAAGGAGATGGACTTGAAATCCATTGGGTTCTACCCGCACAGGTTCGAATCCTGTCCGCAGCGGTTATTTTATGCCTACTACTACTACTACAGCAAGCGATAACTTTTAATATAACTTTTGAAAGTTCTTTATAAGATTGTAGCAAATTCTCCAAAATATAATGAAAAAGACTAGACATAGAAGATCGTGAGGTTCAGCAAGGCATAACGTGTGGGGATGCATTATGCTGCGCAAAAACCAAAATACGATTCGGGTAACTTCGACGCAACTAGCTTTTTTACTTCGCCCTTTAATTTCATTCGCTACTGTCAACGAGCAATGTTTGCGCAGATTTTTCCCTACTCCTTGTGCCTTTCTGAACCTCACGATCTCTATCTAAAGTTCAGATAGGATGGTACCTCCTGTGAGCTTAAGACTCACAAATCTCCACGCCAAAATGCTGAAAACGGATATCTGCATATCTTTATGAACATGAATCAAATAATTTAATATGACAAAATTTAAAAGAAGAAAACCGTATTTAAATGCAAATGATTGGGAATGTATATAATAGTGTAAGCTGTATTCACGGTTCTATTGTCCTTTGTGATTGTTTATTTGTAGCAATAGCTGTAGTGCAATTTTGCGCTAAATAAATTACGAATTACGACAATTGCTGATTATTTTAAAATTTTTCAAACATCATGATATCGGATCTATCCTGTAGGTGATGGTGTATCGTATGACTTGAATTGTGATCTTTAAAATTGGTTGTGCAGTTTCTTACATGGAAAAATGAACTAGAATTCTTGAATTTATCCACAAAATTGTAATTTTTATGGAATTACACAACTGCGCATGCTCGTATTTTAAACAGACAGACCATGGCGGGAACGCGAAGGGAGTAATGACCCATTACTCCCTCTAAGGGCGGGAATAATGTTGTGCCTGTGCCGCCATTTTGGATTTAAAAACAAGTGCAACTTTTGTGTAATATGTGCAGAAACATATGTAATTGAACTTGAAATCATTATTCGAATGAACTTGTATGTTGTTTTTATGTGCAAACCATACAATATGGAGAATATCATCTGGTGTGTAAATGCTTCCCAAGTATAGAATGGGTAGGAAATAGTAAAGTGCGAGAATATACAATGAGCTTTCAACTGATTGGCAAAAGGTAACAAACTTTGAATCATCCATTATATCCCAATGTGACCATATCTTACTAAAGCATAGCATATCCCTGATTGATCAAAATAGGAAAGAAACCTTGTAACTGGCATTATTGCGGGTCATTGCCCAATGTGGTATCATCTTCATATGATATAAACACCAATCCATTCCAGTTGTGGACTACATAGGAGAGTAGCAAAGGTTATAATTCATATCTCACATGGCTGTGTGAATGTTGAAACCAAATCACAACTGCATGTTTTTGAGGTACTGTTTCTCAGAATGCTATTTTTATGCTTATATTTTGATAGGTGTGTTTCCCATATTGACACATTGTAATCTGGGAGCATTTTTTTCTGGTCTAAATTCTCAAAAATTGTTTGGTCAAAAGATGAGTATTATCACTGACATTCTTACAGGTCACTGTCGAGTGAAGTATTCTCAATTCAGAGTAGCTAGTCGCATAGCTTGTAAAACTGACAGAACCTAGTGAAAGTGGCCCCAGCCCAAAGCTTATCTCCAGATGGCTATTGAAATGTATGCTCATTGGTTTGAACAACTCAGAACATGGTAAATGGTAAATACCATTTTCACTTCACTACATTTCTGCAGACTTTTGGCATTCACTGACCCGCTCTTGCCGCTTCTATTGGTATTTCGATGCTGCCGAATCAGGCAGAGCATTTGATGGTTTTATGGCTTAGGCGACCAGCTACCCTGAATTGAGTTTATCATCTCTGCAGAGTAACAAAGTCTGCCACCTTCCACTGGAAAGGCTGCAATTCACTTCTTGGATAGCAAATAGCAATATGGACTTATGGAATGCATTGTGAAATGATATAAGGTCTACAGCAGTATTTACCAACAATCCATTACTGTATATACATTTTTCTTGTTTTAGAACCTGAAAGTGCTGCAGGAGTCTTTATTGCAAGTATTTCTTCAGATAGTAGTAGAACTTGTATGACGATGGCCAGGCATTTGGAAAGCATCAATGGTTTGAACTATACCAGGGGCTCCTGATTCCACTCAAGGAATTGGAGAATCGACATGGATCTAGTACAATGTTCTAATTCCTGCGTATGTGAGTTTTCTTTTTATAATTTTGCGTGTTTTCCTGAAAAAGCGGCGTAGTGATAAATTGAGTTTAGCGACCTCTATCTGTTAGCGGTCAAATGTAATTTTAAGGAAATCTGCTTTATCGACCTTACTACCGATTTAACTTCTACTGTTTTCCGATAGATGTCTTCTTATGTTTTTAATCATATGCTCGAGATGGCGCTGTAGTCAAATGTCATAATTTTCATTTGGGTTTCTGCTACAATTTTTTACTTTGTTAATTGATGTTTTTATTTTATATTCGGGTTATGTCGCAGTTACCGCTGGGAGTTAAGAAACACTGATCAAAACTGCTGCTACAATTTCTCCTATTTTAATTCTGATGCCTGTTAAATGTGAGTATACATACACTGATAAACTATCATCATTACTCCTCCAAATTAATATATATGTATATAATGTATATTCATGTGCAACCCAGATGACTGGTACTTGAGAGATTGGATGAAATGGACTCTGGTTCAGAGTAATTGCCTTCTCAATGCCTTCTAATTGCCTTCAAATACAATAGATATTTTCTTGTTTTAGAACTTGGATATAATATGGTCAGTCTTCTCCAGTAGTCCAGGTGCTGAGTTCACAATGCTGAAATGTTCTTGGTTATCAATGTAATGTTACAATAAGCAACTGCATAATGTATGCATATTTGCACTGCATGATCATGGTAGTCTATAATCATTTTTTTTTTCTTTAACTGTAATAAGTGAGAAGGATGTTGTTATATTGCTTGTTACAGACTCTTCAACAGTGGAACATATGGAAATTGTCAGCAATAGTTCTACATCTCTGCATGTTGACACTACTTCCATAAATGGAAGCATCAGCGCATGTTTGAAAACCAAACTGTTAAAGGTAACAAACATTGAATTGTCTATAATTTCGTAAATAGGGTAAGCAATTTTTAGTAAATCATTGCTTGACTTAGAAAGAGTGATAGCTCTTAACTTATCAGAATGGAAAATGTAACTTATTGCTGGCATTCTTACTATCCAAAAATTTACGAACTCGTATGCATACAAAAGGGGATTGACTCAAACTGCAAATTATGATGCACCTAACAACTTTTACAAAAATATGAAGCTGGAGAGCAAGATGCCCATGATTCTAAGACGAACGGAAATATCAAGGTGGGTGCAAATTCTACTTTTATTTTTCATGTGCACTCCATGTTTTCTTAGCAACCACTCAATGGGAATGAATTTATGGATAACTACTGCATTTTCGCGTTTAAAGAAATTCACTGTATATATACGGTCTTGGCGGCATTTCCGTATTTCTGATCGGAATTTATTTTTTGGCGTTTGAATAATATTTTTCCGCAACTTTCCAATGTTTTCTTTAACATCTTTGCAACCGGTCGGATTTTTACGATTTTAGCGACATTAACGCTGAAATATTTCAGGATTTCCGGAACTTATATTTTTTCACGTTTGAATATTTTTTTCCCGTAACTTTTCGATGTTTTCTATAATATCTTCGCAAGCGGGAATCTGATTTCTTTGATTTTAGTGGCATTTCAAAGCGCATTTAATGTACTTTCAAATGTCGAAATATTTGCAAATTTCCTACCGGAAGTTAGATTTTATCGTGCTTAAATATTTTTTTTCGCAACTTTTCGACCTTTTTAATTTCTTCTTAACCGGCGGTCGGATTTTTACGATTTTAATGACAATTCAAAGCGCATTTAATATACTTTCAGATAATGATGAGACATTTCAGGATTTCGGACCGAAAGTACTTATTGAGTTTGAATATTTTTTTAGCAATTTTTCGATGTTTTCTTTAATATCTCGTATTTGTATAATTTAAGCGGGCATTGTAAAGCGCATTTTAATACATTGTCGTGCTCCGTGGGCGAAAACTTTTTTCTAGTAATGTACAATGTACTTTCAGATTACTTTAAAATTACGCGAATTTTAACAAATTCATATGTTTTTTTTGTTTGACAATCAAGCAAGTATTTTCGGCTTAAAATATCTATATTTTCCGTCATTCGATTTTGTTTTTTACTCTTTTATTCGTCGCGTGATCGGTATGGTTTAATCGAGTTCGCTCGCTTTTGTTTGTTTACTTCGCAGTCTATCGTCGGATTTGATTGCACTAAGCCGCATTTTGTAGTGCACCGTAGGTAAAAATAGTTGTTTATAAACTGTAGTGACTACAAGTTAAATTTGTCGAAAATCAGTACCAAGACTATAGTCTTATTTGCTCATTTTCGAGCCCATAAAATTGTCAAAAATCAGTACTAAGACTAGAGTCTATGCTATATTAGGCATTAAGTTTACGCGGCGATCCGTCGCGTGATCGGCATAGTTTTATCAGGTTCGCCGTTTTTGTTTGTTTATTTCACAGTCGGTCGTCGGATTTGTACGCGTTTAGTCGCATTTTGTAGTGCACCGTCGGCAAAAATAGTTGTTTATAATCTGTAGTGACTACAAGTTAAATTTGTCGAAAATCAGTACTAAGACTATAGTCTTTGCTCATTTTCGAGCCCATAAAATTGTCGAAATTCAGTACTAAGACTATAGTCTTTGCTCATTTTCAATGTCCGAAATTGCCCGAAAAATAGTACCAAGCCTATAATAGTGTTTGATCGTTTCAACGTGCGCCAAAAAATCGGTAACATTTATTTCGGTTTTATACTAGTTCTAGTAAGAAGCCGCGGTGGCTCAGTGGGTACGTGTACGGCGACGTACACCGAAGACTCGGGTTCGATCCCCGGTCGGGGCAGTACATTTAAATGGATTTTTCAGTACTTTAATGAAATAGGAAATAATTCTAAGTACGAAAATTCCGAAAAATGTACAACATAACTTCAATTTTCGAATTTCTTTTTCGGCAAAAATTTTGACAGTCTTCCCTCTAAACTTTGATCTTGCCCCGGGCGAGTCAGAGGTTGGGCCATCCATGCCCAATCCATTATGCGTACACACGTCTGATCCTCAGACCGTCTGCACGCAGACTGTGCCTCTTTCCCCATTGTCGTAGCCATCAACCCGCGAGCGGTGGCGCCCTCGATTGATGGTGGGGGTTGTGGCCATTTTTAGAACGACTCTTCGGACTTAGAATATTTTTCAATTTTTATTCGTGTGCCCCGTTGGGCTTAGAATATTCTTCGGCCGAACGAATATTTACGAGCCGAACCGACC